>BMAV01016936.1:183914-197016 GCA_019973955.1 Trichonephila inaurata madagascariensis
CGCTACTGTGTATGGTCATGTATTCGTACTAAACTTGAATAATTTTAACACCGGGAACAATGATGTTACAGATTGCTTCCTTTTTTTTGTGTTAATTTCATTATCTTGGAGTGTATAAGATGTGATGCAGTATCACGCATAATTTTTTTTATGTAAATGGTCAGTTTAAATCATTAAAATTGCTTTCAGGACAATTCTTGAAAAATTTCTTGCTTTCGTAAACAAAACAAAAGAATTATTTTGATGAAATAAAGATGACTTTCATTCTATTCTCTGCATCTTGTGTGTTTTTGATGTAAAAAAAATTAACACTCTTTTCTAAAAGTAATTAAATCAACCCTTTTTTGAGTTGCATGTGTATGTTTGTTTTTTTTTTCAATTCTATGAAATAAGATTGATCAGCTACAATTGTGTGATTACACCATTTCAATCTAGAACTACAAGGAATTGTCACACCAATGTCATCACTTCTTTCATTAATAGTTATATATATATTCAATTATGGAAAAACAAAATTAAATGCATGATTTCAGCATTTAGATATTGGTATAATTTAGGGGTCTTCAATATGTGGACCTCGGGCCCCAAATGGCACACTGAAGGCATTTTAGTGGCCCCTTATTCGAATCTGAGGCAATTTCAAGAAAATAATTTCTAGTCTGCTTTTTGTCATGAGAAACTTCATTTTTTCTGTTGTTTCTGATTTTTTAAATGTTTTACTGTGTCTTGCTTGATATCTAATTAAGATACAGTTTTCTTAAAATGATAAATTTTTCCAACATTTCAATGAATCTTAAATGGTTTTGAATATAAAAATCTGACTATACATGAAACCTCAGAATTTTTCAGAAAAAAGGTGAACTTTTATCTTTAACGGGTTTCTAAAATATTTTAATGCGACTTTTCCATTTAACGTTTTTGAAACCGATATATATATATATATATACAAATATTTAATATACCATCTTGTACTTAGAATCATTTATAGTCTTGTAAAACAAACTTCCCTTTTTTATTTAAGCTTCCTAATTACATTACTTTTTGAAAGTCGTATGGCCCGCGGATCACTGAAAATTTATTGATGTATTCCACGGATCATTGTGGATTTATTGGTGTGGTCCGTGGATCATTGTGGATTTATTGATGTGGTCCGTGGATCATTGTGGATTTATTAATATGGCCTTCAAACGTGAAAGGTTGAAGACCCCTAGTATAAAAGATTCTTTAGCTCTAGGATATTCAAAACAGTAACCACCTTTGATTTCAGAGAAAAGAGCAATATTTAATTTTAGGTTTCCTTTTTAAAGAAAAAAATTGCGTATCCAAAACTCCTTATTTGCATAATTTAAATCACCAGTACTTCATGTAATTTGCATTATCTTTAGCAAAAATAATAATTTTTAAAAATTTCAATCTAATAATAATTTTGTAACTAAGATTATTCAAAAGTTAAAGATAATTAATTTACCGAACAATGTAAATTTTTAGCATTTGGTTTTACATGCTTCAAGTATTCTAGAAAATTTTTTGAAAATTTTTTCGTTGCTTGTTAAGGTGGATTGGGGCCATATGGGGAGAAAAAATCGTTATCTATCGGAACCTACCTATGGGGGGGGGGGGGGTAATTTTTTGTAGTTAGATTAAAAAAAAAAAACTTTAAAAAAATTTTCAAAATTTCATATTGCCACAAAGGTGTTACATTTTCAAAAAAATGTGAAGAGACTTATATTTTTGATTAGATGATTTTAGACTCAAAATAAGATGATTTTTCTGCCATATAAATAACCAAAAGTGATGATTGATAAATGAGTACTGAGTAGTAAACATCGCCATATGTTAATTGCAATATTTCATAGCCCCAGCTCTCTCTCTCCACTCCATCCAATCAGTTCGATCCAAGCGTTTTCCCGTCTTCCGCTTCATCGCACACTGCATTTTCGTCAATATGTTTTTTCAAAACTTTAATACTAAAGAACCTGTTAAATATACCTGACGTTTCTTTCTGGTGTTCTCTCAAAGCAATAAATGTTAAGTAAATAAAATGCCTGTTTCACTTTAACTAAAATTACTTTGACTTCTTACCATAAAAAATTTTAAATACCCAAACTTCATTTCCTTTGTGGTAGCACTTAACACAAAAATTACACTACTGGCCATTTCTACACTAAGGAGGCAACATGCTACTGGCGTGAAATTTAAACGACAGGAAGAAGGTGCTGTGATATGCAAATGATTAGCTTTTCAGCACATCCAGACAAAGTAGGCACCGGTAGCGACACCTACAATGTATTTAAATGAGGAAATTGTTCAGCCGGTTTCTCGCACACAAATTGCATTTGAACATTGTTGACTGGAGAAAAACTGTTGTGATGCCTCGCGTAAGAAGCAGAAATGCATACCAGCACGTTTCTGACTTTGATAAAGGTCGAATTGTAGTGTACCAGGATAGCAGTTTATTGTATCGCAGTATTACTGATCCTGTCGGTTGAGATCCAATGACTGTTAGCAAAATATGGAATCGATAGACGGCTCAGAACGGTAATACGGAACGCTGTGCTGGAACTCAACGTCCCCTATCACTAGCACCCGAGAAGACAGGTATGTTACCCTCATGGCTTTAATGGACCGTGCAGCCACGTGACCAGCCCTGAGTCAAGAACTGAGGTCATTTGCAAGACAACAAGTGTCTGCACGAGCAGTTCGACGAAGTTTGCAGCAGCATGAACTTTCAGTTCGGAGACCAGGGTTGCGACTAACCCTGACGCTGCATCACAGACAGGAGCGTCTTCAATGGTATGATTAAGCGCACAAATGGCGAGACGTCATTCTTTCAGATGAATCCAAATTTTGCTTACAGTATTAAGATGGTCTCATCCGTGTTCGATGACATCGTGGTGAACGCACATTGGCAACGTACATTCGTCATCGTCATACTGACCCATCACCTGGCGTGATAGTATGGGGGGCTATTGGATACTCGTTTCGGTCACCTCTTGTTCACATTAATGGCACTTTGAACAGTGCATGTTATATTTCTGGTGTGTTACGACCCATGGCTATACCCTTTATTCGAGTCCTGGCAAACCCTACGTTTCAGCAAGAAAATGCACGATCGCATGTTGCCGGTATTGTATGGAACTTCCTTGATACGGAAAATGTTCGGCTGTTGCCCCAGCCTGCACCTTCACCAGATCTCTAACCAATAGAAAATATCTGGTCCATGGTTGCAAGTCGACTGGCTAGTCACCATACGCCAGTCACTACGTTTGATGGGCTCTGGCATCATGTTGAAGCTGCAGGGGAATCTGTACCTGTACATGCCCTCCAATCTCTGTTTGACTCAATGTTCAGGCGTATAAATGCTGTTATTACTGCCAGAGGTGGTTGTTCTGAGTACTGATTTCTCAGAATCTATGCACCAAAGTTCCTTAAAAATTTAATCACTTGTTATTTCTAGTATAATATATGTGTCCAATAAATATCATTTTGTTATCTGCATTTCTTCCTGGTGTGTAGCAATTTTAAAGGCGAGTAGTGTAATACTTTATTTTATTTTTTCTTTCATCTATATACCAAAGAATATCTTTTCCGCATAAGTAGATTTTGAAATTTGGGGGGAAAAAATTTTTTTTTCGATTAACATTATTGCTTATTAGGTTCAGATTGTCTCAACACTGGAAAACGTATGCAAAATTTCACTCCACCTGTTTAAACAATTTTTAATATTGAAAATTTTTGTTACAAAATTATTAATAGTATAAAAAAAAATTTTTTTGTATTTTTATACGCAGATTAATTAGAAAAAAAGAGTTGTCTGCTAGAACTGTTTGAAAACTAGAATTTTAAGCAACAAAAATCATTTTGAAGCTTTTTATTATAAAGAACTGGAAATCTTAGATTTCTCTCTCTGAAATTTCTTTATTTCGTAACTATAGTTGGAAAGGAATTAATTTGAAGTATTTAAATGCCAGATGCCTAGTGGCTGAGTGATAGCGTATCGCGCTTCCACGTCACAGGTCCGGGATTCAAATCCCAGCCTGAGCATGGTCGACTCAGCCATTCATCCCTGCTGTGAGTCAGTAAATGAGTACTAAGCTTGTTCATAAAAAAATTTCAATAAAAAAATTACATTCGAAGTTTAATTCATGTTTTACAGAAAATTCTTTTCAGATTTTCAAAGCAACCATTTTGTAAAAGTAACATAGCGTTGCCAATTAGTTAAACTTTTATATTTCTTTTGAGACTTATAATAGATCATCAAAAACTACTTGAAGTAGTTTTATTTATCACTGAATGTTTTGTTTGATCTGAGAATACGAAAATTCAAGCTCAAATGCTTGGAATCCTACAGTGTTGATATACGTAGCAAACGAATAAATCCTTTTCTGAAATGATTAAATGTAGATACAATCTAAATCGTAACATAAAAATATAAATCCAGCAATACAGCAGTATTAGATTGAAGTAGAATAGGAAGTCTATCTTAAAACAAATGAATACGAATACAAGACGATGAGAGGGAAAGGAGAGTGATTGAACTGCTCAGCAAGTGAACTTTTGGGGAGAAAGAATAGTTCACATAAGAACAGGTTGTGGAAAATCAAAGAAGTTGAATATTTGCTTGATTTACCCAAGCGAGCGAAACAGCTCAAGACTGATTTCGACAAGTTATTTTCGAAAAAATGAACAGAAAGAATAGATCCGAAATAATTGAAATCTAATTGTTTTAGCGCTTAAGGTATCCGACTACGTTCGGAACCGTGATTTTACAAAAGCGCATAAATGGATAATTTTCATGATATTTAGTATCACTTATATTAGACTACATGTATACAATTGTTTTAAGGACATTTTGACAAAAAAAAATATTTAAATGGAATATTTTGGCAAAAAATTAACTTAGAATAATTTTTTTTCAAAATGTTCTCCTTTTGTGAAAAATAATTCTATTATAATAATATTTTACCTGTATATAGCTCAGACCTCTGTACAGAGGCTCAACTAGAAATTTTGAAATATATAACTTAGAAGTGGGTTTATCCATATCTTACGACAACAAAGGGGAGCAATTTTAAGAAAAAAAACGCCGATAATTATTTCAATTGGTGGTAATAATGTGAATTTTTCAAAAATCATAGTTGAGCCTCTGTAAAGAGGTCTGAGCATTATACAGGCAAAATATTATTATAATAGAAGCATTTTTTACAAAAGGAGAACATTTTGAAAAAAGATTATTCTAAGTTAGTTTTTTGCCAAAATATTGCATTTAAATAATTTTTTTTGTCAAAATGTCCTTAAGACAATTTTATACAAGTAGTCTAATCTAAGTGACTCTAAATATCATGAAAATTATCCATTTATGCACTTTTTTAAAATCACGGTTCCGAACGCAGTCGGATACCTTAAATAATCTGCTTTAGAAGAAAAGAATTGTTGGGTTTTTTGTATATTGTTTTCTCTCCCTTCCCTTGAGTTAGAGTTGTCGAGGTAACTCAATAAATAGATGAGTAGTTTTGTTACACGTGAAAAGCGATTACAATACTCATTTATGCTAAAGTCTAATGTTGCGTTATGTGGAAGTTTGGAAAATAAGGAACTAACTTTAGACGTTGTTCTTGCTAATAGGTGGCCAATAATCTTCAGAGTAACATAAATTCGAATGAAGCTTTCAATTTGATACCTCGCATCTAAAAGAAATTTTTTAAATGTAGATCAGATTTTTAGTCAATATATGTTCTAACATTATTAAGGAGCAAGCCGGGTAGCGTGGTTGGTTTGTCACTGGCCTTCTGCATCCAAAGTTGTGAGTTCGACCTCGGCCCAAGTCGGTGGATTTTCATGATGCAGAAAATCGACAGCGGCCATGTCGGATGATTATGACACATGTAAAAGATACCTTGAGTACCTGTTTGGCTTGGGTGCTCTTTCAAAATTAAAGCTTAGTACAGGTTCCAATCGTCAGAACTCAGGTACCTCCCTCTAGGAAGGAAACTAGGAATCAAAATTACCTGCGGCGATTGGTATCCGCCTATAGGGTACCGCACTAAAAAAGATACCAGCTTCCGGAGAATGTACTAGGTCTACAATAGTAAAACACTAATCTGCAGCCCATTAGAAATGAAATAAAAACATTATTAAAGATTTCATATTGATATGTCGATAAATTCCTGACCAAGAAAATGAGGAAAGGAGCAGTAGTATTACTATCATCATTTAAAACTGAAAACATTTCCATGATATATTTAAAAGTTATATCAACATCTTAATGCCAACTTTTACGTATTTCATTTTTGTGCATTTATTTTTATAGTCTTTTGAATGATGAATTTTTCTGCATGGTTGTCTTTTGCATTTACATAAATATTCTTCCAATTTCTGCTTTTATTTTTGAAGTAACATCTTTTTTATTCCTTTAAACTGCCTATTTTGTGGATGTTATAGTTTATTTTTTAAAAATCGCTGAACAGCACGTGTGGTGTGTGAATGCACAATTCCCCCCCCCCGCTGCTGCTTTTCTTTTAAATGTATTCTGCAAAAATGTGAATCTATTTATAATTTATAACACTAAAGATTAAAAGTATATACATATAGCTTTCTTTTAAATTAAACTATTCCATTAATAATAGTTGCATTTTAAATTGTATTGCAACGAAAATACATTTTCTTTTTACAAATATTTAGAAATAAATTCCGTTGTGACATATGTTAGCCTACTAAAGTATAAGCAATTATTTACGCTGTCATTTAACCTGTTTTTAAAAATTAAAAAAAAAACTTAAAAATTCACTGATTACACGATATTAATTGATTTTGTGATTGGTTTAATTAGGAATTTTTTGAATGAGATAAATTCATGTGAAGTCATAGAAACATTATAAATGCAATCACGCGTGTTTTCAACCAATCAGTTCATAAATTTATGTGACGTCATAGTCACATGATAAATGCAAACACATGTTCCCAGCCTATCAGTTAATTCGCTACGCTGTTGCCAACTTTTGCTTTTACAGAATTTTTCTCTTAAAAATTCCACAGTTGTAATCAATAGTAACACACATAGGTAAGCAAAATTCACTTGATTTTAAAATACACATATTATATGCATGTATCATTTGAGCGTTGTGAATTTAGCCAATTACAAATCACACATACTTAACTTAAATCAGTCTAAATAGCAGTCTTATTATAATTATAATCGTGTCATTTAAATGAATAGCAGAGATTAACTAGGTAATGTTTGCGGATGTGATATTTTTGTTAATTTAATCTATTTACAGTTATTTCATAAAAGGATAATTTTTTTAAGTGCGTTTAAAGATTTATTTTTAAAATGATCGCCAAATTCCTTATTTATATTAAAAATAATAAATTTTAATAATTTCGGAGTTTTATCACACACACAATGATTATTTAACATCAACAAATGTGTTCCTATTTTAAAGTTTTTTAAAATTAGATTTTTTTTTTATTGTTAGACTTTTAATTGGAGTAAATAAATCCAGAAACTAATTTTCGGAAATAAGAACACGAGAGCATATCTATATTCAATTCTCCATTTATCAAGACAGTAAAAATTAACACCGATAATGAAGAATACCAGTAGTAGCTTGCCAGATATTACAAAATTCAATGTTTTAAATTGCGACATTGCTTAAAATAAACATTAATATAAAACTTTTATGCCAGATAGGATATCATGGTATCTATATGAGGGATAAATGGTTAGCATTGGCCAGATATTTTTTACTTTGTTTAAAAAGAGAGGAATACTTATAAAATATCTCTAAGTTTTAAATACATTGTACAATAAATGCATCTAAGCATTATAATTAGATGAATTTAATTCTGTTTTAGCATATTTTTTTTTCTATTCGAAAATGTATTTCAAATTTAAATTCATCTTTATAATATTATGTGAGGAAAGGCAGCCTTAAACACATATTAAAATGTAAGGATACTCGTATTAATAGTTTCTTGTCAGACATTACGATTGCATGTACATATGTGATCACGTAAGCATATTTTCTTTTATTCGCCGCATATGTAGCGTATTCCAATCAAAATTAAGCAATTTTACATCGCGGATATGAATAATTCCACAATTTTCCATTAGTAATCCATATAGACCAATCCAATAAAAACTGTAATTTTACACATGAGAGGCATTTGTTTTTATGTATGATTCAAAGGGTAATGTCATCTCGTTTTTCTTTTCCCATGCATCATAATTTTACCATTTTCCCTTTACAATTTAACTCTTTTCAGCAGAAAATGCATTTCAAATCAATTCCATCACGCTTTCTCAAATATTGTCAATGGGCATTTAATTTCTAAACGAATACGAAATCGTTGTAGTTTTTAGTAAAATAAAATTATTTTTATCTGTTTCAGGGGGCTGAGTTGGCTAGCATTATTCGCCGAGGAGTCGGAGGACGTCCCCGGAAAGACCCTGTCACAGGAGAACTTCTCCCAAACCCAAGACAACTAACAGATGTTACCCAAAAAGTAAGAGGAATCAATGACTTCTTGGAACTTCTTGAGGTCCTGGGTTTCTGTGCAAATGTAGGCCCCACCTGAGACCATTTTAAGTAGTATATAGCATATTTTATCAAATACTCGTACGAACTAGGGTTACTTTCTCGGGTTCCTGGAAAATTATTTCATACTTTTTTATATTCCCGGGAACGACATGGGGCTGAAATAATCTGAGGTTGCTAGTTTTGACAGATGTTGCTAGTAGTCGACTACCTTCCCGGGTCATTTGAGATATGCTTCTTCTAAACTAGATTGGGTCCTACCTGTTTATAATCATAATTCCGCGTCCTGGCTGAGTTAAGGTCTGCAGCTCTGGCTACTATTCATGAAAGATATCCAGATAAAGATTGGTTACATGTATTTACTGATGGCTCTGCCACAGCTTCCTTTGGTAGGGCTGGAGCTCTGGTACTTTCACCAACTCTTTTAATCTTAAAGAACCTCTTAGTGCCTGGTCAGACAATTTTGATAGTGAGAGTTTTGCAATATTTATTGCTTTTAGAGCTATTAGTGCTACTCCTGGCCAAAATATTGTAATATTCATAGATTCTCAACTCGCAATTAAGACAGTATCTGGTTACAATCTATTTCCGTCAAAGCTTGAGTTCGAGTGCAAATAACTTATTAACTCATTTATTTGCACCGGAAGAGAGGTCGTTCTCTAATGCATCCCATCCCATTGCGGTATTCATGGAAATAAACAAGCTGACAAGTTGCCCAAGGAAACTTCGACGCTGCATCCACCTTGCCTTCCGATGCTTCTTCGAAACGCCAAGCGACTTCTCAGGAACAAATTTCGACAGAAGAGAATTTCCACTCTTACAGACCTGGCTATTGGCCAATCTTGGTCTCGTTTGCTCGATGGCCAAAGACGTGTTCAGCTTTCTGCTCTACCTAGGGTGGAGGGAGTGGCATGTTTCAGAGTCATCACCGGACATGATTACCTGCAAGCCCGTCTGTTTAAGATTGACCTGGTTGATTCACCGCTCTGCCCTCTCTGTAAATCCGTGCCAATGGCCGGGGAGCATCTATCCAATTGCCCACTTTATTTCATGTTCTCTCACAAGACAACTGTGGAGTTCTCCCTCCTGCTATAGTGTGACATCTGCTTTATATTGGACTGCAAGACGCCGTATGTCCGAGAAGGGGGAAAAAAGCTTTGACTGGATTGTGGATTTCGACCTCTGATGTATATCTTAGCTGACAGCACGGTTCTAATTTGCGATCGCTTACCCCGAATTCCTTGAGAGGAGAAATGTCTCCCAGCAGAGGGCTAAGAGTGTAATAAGTGAAACAGTAACACCCTCGTAAGGTTGGAGAGAATTTTTGCTGCTTGTCGTAGGGAAAGAATCCCATTTGTCCTGATAGCCATTGAGTCCTGATAGCCTGTCCTGTAACCTTGCCGCTGTTGGCAGTAGGTATAAAGTTCTGAATTCCCATTTTTTAAGAAAATATGTCCAGGAATAACATTTGACGACAAAAATTATTCGGATCATCATCTTATTGAAGCCGAGTCGAAAACGAGACGAGGCTCTCCTTCAAAGCCGAGCCCAGTGGGTCCTTGACTTGAAACGTTTTTCTGTGCGACATCTTTACTGTATGTGTGTGAGAATTTTAAAAAAGTTTACGTTGTTAAATGCAGTGAGAATTACACGTAGCGCAACAGCCCATGAGGGCCAAGGCCTACTGTGCCCAACTCAGTATACGCGACCTTGGGGCTCTGAGGCGCTTGAGCAAATGTTCCGGTCAGGTTATCAGTCTGACGCAAAACACCCAGTATTAAGTTCCCAAGCAAGCTTGGTACTCATTTATCGACCCACTAAAGGTATGAAAGGCTGAGTCGAATATATGTATGAATTCCCAATCATTTCTGTAAACAGCTTTTTTAATTTGTAATGGTCCTCTCCTTCAGGACTCGCGCAGAAATAATTATTGCTTGCCCGCCTGACGGGATTTAATCATAATCGTATCTTGGAAAGTTTTAGATGAAGAAAAATTCAAGTGAAACAGAATTCGGGGGATGTTAAAGTAAAGGCTGGGTCAGTTATAGTTCAAGTAGCATTTGAGTAAAACTTTGAGAATGATACGTAATTGTATTTTTGATCAGAAAACGTTATCAGGTTGGTATATTTTCATGCTGTGCTTGATCAGAGCACGTTGTGTGAACATAATTTACATTATATTTCAACAAAGGCTACATAAGGTTATGCACAGAAGTATATTTTCTGCTCTAGATCAGCGGCTGACAACCTTTTAGCAGTGGCATGCTAAGCCAATAGACCAATATGATTCTGCGTGCCACACAGTAGGACATTTTTGAAACAATGGACTAAATTCATGTGACGTCATTAGTCACATGATAACCGAGCCACGTGTTTTCGGCCAATCAGTTCATAAATTAATGCGACGTCATAATGAGGTTGATTCATGTGACGTCATAGTCACATGATAGTGAAAGCCACGTGATTCTAGCCAATCAATTCAAAAACTCATGTGACGTCATAGTCACACGATAAAAACTATCTTGTGTTTCCAACTAATCAGTTCACGCGCTCCGGTGTTGCCAAGTTTTACTCTTTGTAGAAACTTTCTCTTAAAAAGTGCATATGTATACAAAATGCATTTTATTTAAAAGTATAAGCATAAAATACGACTTTTTCTTTAATTTAAAAAAATCTTTTTGAAGAAATCTTTTCCCTAACATTTAAACATCTTTACCCAAATATGAAATTTGAAATTTTATCTGAATTTTACTAATAGAACAAGTACAGTTAGTTTAATGTTTGTTTTGAATTCAATGGAAAACACGTGTTTGTTTTTATCATGTGACTTCATGAATCAAGCCCATTATATCATAAATGTAATCAGGAGTTTCCAGCCAATTAGTTCATATGCTTCCCTGTTGTCAACTTTTGCTTTTTGCAATAACTTTTTTTTAGAAAGTATATATTTGTCAACGATATAATTATGTATATAGTTAAACAAAATACACTTAATTTAAAAGTATTCGTATAATGTATTTTTTTTTTTTTATTTTCAAAACTGTTTGAAGAATTTTAGCACGTTAATTCTTTACCCAATCATGAAATTTTAAATGTTATCTCAATTTTACTAGTTGAACAACTTAGTATGTCAATTTTTAATAAATGGGAAACACGGGATTGCCGTTATCATGTGACCATCATGAATTTAGTCCATTCGTTTCCCGCGATAGTGCACGCGGAGTTAGAGATTAGAGGTCAGTAATATAGATTTATTATTTATTACATATTAATTTTGCATCATTTAAAGCTATTTCTTAACATAAAAAGTTAAACAGCAAAAAAAAATTTTAAAAAATTAAATTTTACATATATTATGTATTTTTAAACATATTTATTAAAATAAGAAATATAACAATGTAAAATATAAGTATTTCCCTTCGTGCTAGAGCTAAATAAAGAGACCAATAAAAAATTTTATGCGAACCTAGTGCTTGCACCGCTCTACTTTCATATCGCAAAATCAGGGGTACAGTTTGTGACTTTCAATTTGACACAATTCTGAGCATTCAGTTGCTAAAAAAATTTCTTTGCACACTCGAAATATTTTTTATTTGAGGAAAGATTTTTTTATTTAGGCATGTGTGTGTAGAACCCTGCAATTTTCTCTCTTCAAACAATTAAATCTCTCCAGCAATGAAATTTAATAATTTACAAAATATCTTTAGAGTTATCCATCAGCTTTTTTTGTAATTCCGTAAATATCCTTAATTGTGAAAATTTGTGTAAGTAAGGTCCATTTCAACTTCATCAACTTCTATCCACTCAAAAATTGACAAATTTGTAGAGTAGTGCAAAGTGCCAATGAGAATTGTACCGCGTGCCATAGGTTGCCGACCCCTGCTTTAGGTGTTTCAGGAATTGTACTAATTTTTATTCAAAATATAAAGAAGGCTGATGTCATTCTTTTCGTGGTTGCAATAAATAAAATTTTATGATCATCCCCAATTCTTTTAGGGGGGGAGGAGAACCTTTATTTGTTCCTCTCGTGCATAGAATGAATAAATTATTCGATACGTAGATTTTCTTTCGACTATATTTTCTTGTATTCCTCTCACTCAAACAAACATTATCATTTTATTTCTGAACTTTCACATTATTCATCATTTACGAATACATGTTTCCATGCATGTCTGCTTGCAAACCCATCTAACTGTAAAATGAATTATTTACAGCAACTAGACATAAGAAGAGCAAAATCTCAAGAAAGCCTTGTATACTTCAATGAATTATCCGAACAAGCAGCCCAGAGAAAACAAATGCGGCAGCAGCAGAAACAAGTTGAAAGAGCCCAGTCAGAAAAAGTAAGTGTACTGCTACCGTCAATGGTTTTAAAAGAACTGAACCCCTTAATGACATCTAACTTTACGTAAAACCATTCTTAAGCGAAACGAAATAGTTTTTCACGGGGCCGTGGGTAGCCTAGTGGTTAGAGCATTAGACTCCAGACCGGAGGGCCTGAGTCGATGCCCAATCCCGTCAAATACTCTCCGAGTACACACGGAGTACGTGCTCGTTAAATCAGT
>BMAV01016936.1:205642-221102 GCA_019973955.1 Trichonephila inaurata madagascariensis
TCATTTGTGATGCTTTACCATGTTATGCTGAAATAAAAGTAATTTTTTTTATAGAAAGACTATGAGTTCCGGACACCATTTCCAGCAACAGAAGCTTGACAAGATCAGGAATTGTGTAGAAAAAGTTTAAATCAAACATGATTAATGCTATAACTTTACGAAGGACCTTACACAATCAAAATAAAGGTCCAAACAGACTGGAACTAAGAACTTCAGCAAACAAATCTACAAACTGTTTAAATACAAGAATTCGGAAGTAATTTATACAGAAATGAAAATATTCTATCTTTGCATGATGAGCAGAAGCTTGTGTTTATTACTCTTTTGCATTTGAGTTGTTTTTTTAAAAGTTTCACTTAAATTTGCATATTACATAGGAAAAAAAGCAATAATTAATCCTCTAATTTTCACAAATTTATCTTTCTCCATGTGTGGTGTGAAAATTATTCGGTCTAATCCAGCACATTTTCTTAGTTCTTTATATATTCTGTCTTTTACTTATTGAAAATTATAAAAATAAGATAATGTGTGTATTGAATATGATTTGATAAAAAGAAAAAAAATGGTTTATCGATTTGTAGTTGTATTCTTTCACATCACATTATTTCATGCATTACTGATAATAATGGAATTATAAATTGAAATTGAGATTTGCACAAAGTTAAATTTCATAGCAAAATTACATTGAATAAACTGTTACTAACTGTTAATAAGTATCAGTTACATAACAAAAAGTCATTCAATAATTTATATTTCTGTATCATTTACATGTAATTATGCATCATGAATACAAAACTTATTTTAAACATCAATATAATTATTCTAAAATAATAAAACTTCATTCAGATATTTATATTGAATGGGGAGTTAAGTAAGTTAACAATAATTTGTAATTACAGATACCTCCCAAAAAATTTTTTTTCACTTTAATAGTAAAGACAACTGATATTTTAAAAAAATTCCATCATTATGTTTAATTTTTAAAAACTCAAGAGTTAACATCCTTAACTCTGTTTTGCCTTGCGAAAAGAGCAAGGCAAAAAACAGATATTAGAATTTTTACAAAAACAGCATATTTCAAGTTAAATATTCCAGACTGTCATAGAACTGTGACAATTCGAGGAATATTTTCCTAAATCATTCTCGCATCATAATAAGTTATTTCACTTAATATTTGTGTTTTCATTGATGATACACATTTAAGAAGCTAAAATTTAAAATCTTGGTAAACATTAACTGATTTTTTTTTCATCTATTTAATTAGTGCTATTTTTTCATAACAGCAAATATTTCCAAATCATGTTCTTTAATGTAAACATAAGTTTTCTATATCTCTCTTTGTACTGAAATAAAATAAGTTTTGTAATTTTGTGTTTCTCTCTTCATACATTTTTTATATAATGGAATTATAATTCCCATTCATATAAATTTACAAGCCCATTATTCAATTATATAGTTTAACACAGCATCATCAAATTTATCCTCATGTTCTGAGAAGGTACACATTGTCATGTTGTGGATGTTTGGATAGTGGGCTGTCTGGCTCAAGTGTTGTGTGTATGATCCCCTTAACTTAAAGTTCCAACTTATGAAGTCTGTCACTAAAGCCTTTGCATTGCCTTAGATTTTCTATTAACGCCACAGTCTATCAATCAAAAGGAACACATTAAATGTACTTTTAATTTGCTGTAATCGTTAATACTCGTATTAGAGAAGGAAAGATACACTGATATATATGATTAGAACAGTATTCATATACAAGTAACTAAATCTTTATCCAATTATTAGCCACTATTCTGCCATTTAAATTTTCTATCAACATTTTAAGTATATAATTCAATATAGAGATAGTTTTAAAAAATCACAAATTAGCTTGCATATAATGGGATGCAAAAGTTAAGACAATAAAATGCTAACTTAGCTGTCACATTCTTGTTCCAGAATTATAAAATTCCTAACTTTAAAGCTACACTAATGATATTGAACTCGATCTCATATTGAACCATAGCGAATACATTAGGACAACGCCTTACCTTTGGTGCTTCTCTCAACTTTCATACTACACCCACTGAGGAATGTAGAGAACCATTTGATGTTTTGTAGTTCATTATTCTGCATAAAGGAGTCTAAAAGAAAGGGGATTTGAACCCAAGACTTGTTGTTGGATATACACCCAATGCACTTTAATCATTGAGCTACTGCAGTCTCTCTTATAAGGTTTAGTGTATAGAGGCATCAGTGTTTGTATTCCTTTCCCTAAGTTTTAACATAAAGTTTGGATAGGACTGTTCAATAGAAACGACATACTTGGAAACAACATAAGTGTTATTCATGACAGACTTGATAATTTTGAGAACTACAGCAATGAGATAAGGTAAACTAAACACTATTTCACACCATTTTTTATCCGACAGTGCTTGATAATTTTTCAGGCCAAGTTCCATTTAATAGGTAGCAATCATTCCTATTCTGCAGAATTCATTATAACACATTGTTAGAATTATAACATATCTACTACATTAAAATACAGTTGAACCATAAATACATTTCCTTAAAGACAATAGTTGTCTTCACGTATTAAAAATTTTCTATTATTGGGAGATGGATTTGTCATTCCAGCCAGCCGAGTGCCTAAGGTCAGTGGCGTACACGGAAAGAATATAAATAAAAGGTTGAAAAGAATTACACTTTTAGCATTTATATGTATTAAAAATGTTGTAAAAAATACAGAAAAAATCATGCTTTAAATTTCAAACTATTTTTAATTTTATAAATATCTTATAATCATAATAAAAGAAATAACTTAGCAAATGTTCTTATAAAGCTGATTTTTCCTTCTGACTAGCATTTTTAAAATTTGTAAAGGTTCTAAAAAAATCAATAAGTTTATCTTTTTAAAAGAGAGGGTGTGTGTGATTTATAAAATTTTTGTACTACTAATTCAATTTAGATTGAAAATAAAATGATAAATATCACAAAAAAAGTTTTAATCACTGCTTTTAAAAAAAGAGGACATAGAATTTGTTTGGTTGCCTTAGTACAAGCATATTACTCTTTTAGCCATATTACGACAAATATAAATCAAGCAAGGAGACTAATCAGTCACCTCAAAGTTTTATTATTAACAAGAGGGTTTAGAGTTTGATTTGGTTTTAAGTCTAAATTATACCCTTTCTGTAATCTTCATGTAGTTTTATAGTTAGGTTGTCTCTTCATTGTTTTTGAACCACAAGAGAGACACTTGTTAACTATATATCACTCAATAAATACTACATCAAATATAGACTTTGAATCAAATTGTGCATTTGATCTCTGTAACCAATCTTCCATTATTTAACCAAAAAAAAACTCTTTAGCGGAAACAAAATTAAATTTTGATAAATCCATATGGCTGACTGTGTAGTTACTTTGATATCCAAGCATTTTTTTTAAAATTTTTTGTAGTGTATAACTTGATTATTAAATGTTTCATGAGAGACATCTGAATACCTCAGGTTCTGTCATAAACTGGTGTGACAAATATATCTACAGATTTCATAAACAAAGATATAGACTTATTGTTAGTTAGAGCTGCTGTTTTTCTACCTAAAATGATTCGAACTATGAACTGTATGACATTTGTTATCAACAAACAAAATGAAATAAAACACTGACACAGTATTTTTAGTGCACCCTTTACTTTGATAATATATAGCCAAATAAGTTAACCATAGATTCTAAGTATATATATATATATTTATGTATATGTGTATTAATATAAATCAGAATCTTCATTATATAATTAAACATACTAGGCCTTTGTATATGTATTTGATCACATTTGGAAGAGTATTCTAATCACTATGTACAAGAATGTCCTTGAATTCAAGGTTTGTGCGGGGAGAACTTGGGATTCACAGGGCCATGTGTGAAAGTTCGCAGTTCATAAGGTCGCTGGCCATGCACAGTGGCTGCATCTAAGTCACTTTTGCGAAAGATTATCAGCCGGATATCTGTGTGCAGGTAGATTCGGCCAGATTTTGAACTCATGAACCTATAGCCAAAAAATAAGTATGTTAATTCTAAATGATATACATAAAAACACAATATATTGAAAAATACAAATACAAAATGAAAACAAGATTATTTGAGTAGTTAAATGCAAGAAAACTTCTGCAAACTAATCCAAGGAACTGCATCAAATTTTTCACATAGATATGGTTAATATAAGAATGCATTCAACATATTTATACATTTGACACTAAGTAGTGCAAAAAGTATCTCGCCCAATGGCTTCCTTGGTAACCCATGGAACTACACATTACTTTACTTATGAAAACATTTTGTTAATTGTCAGTTAATTTAATTTCAAATTGACTTTAAATCAATAAGTTACAAACTTTTCCAATTAAAAATAAAAATATATAACAGTTTAAAGTGATCTTCAAAATAGTATCGTTGAGAAATTTCATAACTTGATATCATTTTTAAAGTATTGTTAAAAAATTAAAAATATAGTTAGATTTATGTATCCATCTTTTTTTAACCATTATGCCTGAAGGTACACCAGAAACTTTAAGCATTAAAAACAAACAACCAGTCAAATAAATTTATCAAAAATTATTTAATAAATTTCTATCACTGCAAACTGATGAAAACATTATGACTGAAATAAATCATATCACCATTCTATGGAATTTTTACCAATCTTATGAAAGAATATATTATTGCAAAATTCAGATCTCTTTGATTCTTCAATGTTAAGTGATTCTGTCATTTAACAGAATTTAAAATAATGCTAATGATACTAATAGAAGCCCAGTAGCTGAGTGGTTAGTGCATCGCGCTTCCACACCACAGGTCCGAGGTTCAAACCCCGGGCTGGGCAAGGTTGACTCAGCCCTTCATCCCTTTGTTGTGTCAATAAAATGAGTACCAAGCTTGCTTGGGAACTTAACACTGGGGGTTTTCTTGTCAGACTGACCCCCTGAGCGGAACATTTGCTCATGCATCTCAGGGCCCCTGGTCACGTATACTGAGTTGGGCACAGTAGGCCTTGGCCATCATGAGTGTCGCGCCACTGAATTAAGTTAATGATACTAATATGTGTCAAAGTAAATGATCAAAATATAACTTACAGAAGCATTTCAAATACAAAGGTCAATCTTTCTCAGAATATAATGTTGTCCATCTTTGAATTATATGTTGTATGATAACAGATTATTGAAACACAAGACAAATTACTAAATAGAATTAAACCTATTACATGCTATATGATGTAATTTTAAAAAGCACAGGCTTTCTATAAGGTTCTTAAAAAAATTGAGACGATTTTTTGCCAGAATTCTGAGTTACATAATAACAAGAGCAGATTAAAGATAAAAAACATTTTCTTAAATATATATATATATATATATACATTTTATTAAACATTACTTATCAAAATTACACCATCATTTTCCTACATATTCTTTAGGATCTACAATATTTCTAAGGTACTAATTCTATTATTTTTCAACAACAAAAACTCAGACAAGTATGAATCCAAATGGACACACACACACACACATCAACCCTACTTCCTTCATTTAATGAAAATCTTTTCTTTAAGAGATCTAAATATCTAAATAAATAATAATCTGATAGTGCTTGGACTATAGAAAAGAAATCTGATTGTTGTTCAGAGTAAATTTTATTTTATTTATTTTTGGCACCAATTATATGAAGTCTTGTAATGTTAAAGAGAAGAACATTTCAAATCACAAAGTAACATCTTTTGGAGCAATATTCTACTTTAAATTTTCTGCAGTACCATACTGAATTAACTACAAACCAGTCACAAAGCAAAGAGACATACACGATATCTTATGAACTCGAAAATATATTAGCTAAAACATTTTTCAGAAAATAACTAAGTTTTCACTTTTGTTCTAGCTTCAATTTTAATGTGATGTTTTACACTGAATTGTTTTACTTTAGGGATGTAAGGAAACACTCAACTTCCAGCATCTCTTCCTTCTTCACAGCAATTCAAATGTCATTGGAAATTTTTTTATTGATACCACTTTTCGATTTGTATTCACCCAACCCACATTGTTGAAATTCTCCAAATTATTCTGAATAATAGGAATTGTTTTTATATATCCATAACTTATTTTTACTACTGAATTGTCACTAATTTCTGTTATTCGTCAGTCATCGAGAATAAGATAATGAATATGTTGCATTTCAACTTTCATTCAACTTATTACAAGCCAACAGTTCTGAACCAAATTAAAAAAAATTTTTACGGGCATTACTAAACATTTTGTATTATTTGCGTACCATAAGATGTCAATAACAGACTGGGAGTTCAATCCATGGCATATTTCAATATATTTCATTCATTAAAAATTTAATAATTATTTGTTGTGCACAGTTACAGCATGTTTGTACAGCACAGTACACTATGTTTATACTCACAATCATGGTGATTAAATTATTGAACATATGAAGAATTATACAATTGTTTTCATTAAAAATAGCTTATTGTTGCCATAGCAAAATACATAAAAAATAGTCTGTTATGTTTTTAAAAAATTCAATAAATATCTAATGCACCTTAGTAATAATAACAATGAAACATACAAAAAAATGGTATAAAAGTTATATATTATATATTGTACTTTAAAAAAGAATTGGTACAAGAATTTATGTCTGAAATTACATACACCAAAATAAGACTCATTTTAAAAAATAAATTAGAAATCAGAATTAATTACAAAAAATTTAAAATCATTAACAAATTGTTCTTTTTTCATTGATATCTGATGCATTATCAGAAAAGATTGTTAAAAATGGAATAAATAATAGTTAAGTTTTTGAAAAAAAATGGATCTTAGAAAAATAAAGGAATTTGAATATTTTCATAATAAAATCTGTATGAACTAGAATCTGTGTTTAATAGTTTAGAAGTGTAAAGAGTTTTGTGTATAATCCTTGCAATATGCTTTATTAGGAAAAGATTAAATTAGATTAATCCAAAGAATTTTTAGAAAAATGTATAACACAATTCAGCTATTATAAACCGCATCTCTCTTGCAAACAATAATTGTTTTTGGAAAATAATTTACAGTGTATACGCAAAAAGATATAAAGGGGGAAATTATTTTAAGATACCATTGGATGAAAGAATCAAAAAACAGATTAAAGCTTACCTCAAGTGAATGAGATACCTCAACCACTTTTGTGCGTCTGGGTCATTATCTGATGCATCAGAGGGCATATATAGTGTTCGTTGGCGCAGGAAGGTTTGGCAGTTGATTGGCATGTCACTCAGGTCATAGCGAACAACAAACATCTTCACCACAGTATCATGAGGATTAAAAAGTGTCTAGAATTTCAAAAATAAAAACATTAGTAGATTCTAAACAATGTTGCAAAACATAAAATTTATTAAAAAAATTTCTCTACATTAAGGTATAGAATTCCCATTAAAATAAATTACTTTATTATTTCTGGCTTTTCTTTTTATATACTTAAAACATAATAAAATATTTTATCAAAATTTTTCAGTAATAATGTTTAAACATATCAAGTAAAAAAAATTGTGAGCTTTAACAGGTGAAACAAATAAAGTATTGACTTTTGTAATATGTTCATAGAAACAAAAAACTTAATTGTAACTAATATTTTTATTCATATTAAAATGCCAAAAGTACCACCTTACATTTCCTTTTTTTTTCTTCGTAAATTATAAAAATAATTATATGTGTGAATACTGAATTTTTTTGGACAAAACATAAAATCCTTTTTGAGCTTATCACAGAGCTATTGGAAACACTATTTAGGTTGATTTATACTTATTTAACCTTCATGAAAGCAAACTTTAGGATAATTATCCTGTCTGAAATTCAAATAAAAACCAATATTATGTCTTTTTTTTAAAAAAAAAAATTAAGAGTTTAAGTGTGATAGTCAATAACAGAGTGCATAAAAAATGCAGACAAATATAAAAATAAGACACATTTAGTTTATTAAATCAAAGATTTAAAAAGTTATGACAATGATATGTAAGTGATACATCCCTCCCTGGTAATAACTACTCAAACGCTTAAATAGCAATTGAAGTAATAAATTTGTATGCATGGCAACTAGGCAGTCATAGTGAGGAAAAAGTGTATCAAAGAATTAAAGAGATTAATGTAGCAAGAAGACACATTAAGCTTAAATTAGAAGAAATTACTCTAACAGAGAGAAAAATACACACTTAAAAAAAACACTTTATATTTAAATTTAAAGGATAATTATTTATTCTAAGCATTGATTTAAAAAAATTACAGGAAATAAGACTATTACTACACATATATACAGTAGAAATTCCATGTAATACAAAGTAAAAATAATTTTTGAAAATTATTTAATATACATAAATGTTCTTAAATTTAAATAATGTTTTTACCAATGTATGATGAAAGGTTTTGAACTTACCACTTGAACAGTTCCTTTCTTTGGAATATGATAGTCTTTACTTCTCAAATTTATGTGACCCTTAAAAAGAGAGAGAGATCACATAAGTAAAAATTTAAAGTTTAATCAGTAAACTTGCCATCAAATACAATTAGACTTTGTAGAAAAATTGTGATTTTTTTTTAATCTAAACAAATTTTACACACAGAGTGGGAAAAGATGAACATAATCATGCTAGGTTTTTTTTAAGCTTAGCAGATACTTATACTAAACCAATTGTTACGCACATTAAAATATTGAATTAACATTCCATATATTTTTAATCCAATTGAGAAAAAAATCCAAACATAAGAAATGCACTTTTTTAAATACATTTTGAGTTGCAAATTACAAATCTAAAGAACAGGGTTATTTCAAGGAAGATAATACGAGTGCATTCATGTTAGTTTTAAAAAAAATGGACATATTTAGAACCCTATCAAAATGTGAAAATTCTCTTATTTTGAAAGTGGAAAATTATAAGATCAAAACCAATTGAAGATAGGTCTTACCAGCTAAAACTTCCAACTTAATAAATTTTGAGAACACAAATAATGTATCTGTTATTAGCCATACTTTTAATTTCTTTCACAACATATTAGTGAAGTTTTATTGACACAAATAAATAATAAATGTATAATGTATTCCTACACTAAAAGGCAGTATACATATAAAGCAATGGTGTGTATACAAGCTTCTTTTGTAATAGAAGAGGTTATATTTTTAAAATAATGCCAACAAAAAAGCTGGTGTAATCTTTATGCTGAAAAATCTCAAATCTGTTTCTGAGAGGAGGGTTGAATCCCCAAACAATCTCACTCTAGAGTACACCATTGTATTTAGGTAATTTTAGCAGTATTTAATCATTCAACTTTCTGAATAAGTGAAAGGATGTTTATTTTGTTGTATTATAATGATTTTACATGATTTTTAAAAAGAGTTATAAATTTATAGCTGATTTAATCCATTGGGGACATTCTATAGGGTAAAAATTCATAACATATATCAAATTAATTAAAATAGACATTTTAGATATTTGATTGGATATGCTAAAAGGTAAATGAAATGCATTTCAGGATCATTGATAATTTTAGTAAAAGCTTTTTAAATCACATGTGGGCACTGACATATTACTGCATACACAAGTTAAAACATATTTCGTCACTTAAAATACTTTATATGAACAATTTTAAAAATATATATAAAGATTCAATTAAAGACAATACATCATGTTCATCTTTTCCCTATTCTATCTACATGTCAACATGCAAAACTTCATGCTTTTAAGGTACTAAAAAAAGAAAAGATTCTAAGAATTTTAAAATTAAAATTATGTTGTATTCTTAAATTTATAGAAAGAGAAGAAAGGGTGCCATATTTACTGGTATTAACAAAACAGTTAATTTTTTTTTCTTCAGTAGTATATGAATAAAATAAAGCATGCACATACAATGCTCAAATTATTCATTTCTTTACCACCAAACTGAAGATACAGTACATGTATAATTACTTACACCATTTATGTAATATGTGAACCATCCCACCAATTTTTGTATGCAGATATGACCAGAATACACACCGCAAAATGGTTCATCACAAATACTATCAGGATGCTACACTATTTATTGAATAAAGAAGACACTGAGCTAGTGATCCTTTGATACTGATGGTCTCTTCTTTATCCAAATTAAAATGGATTCTCCCAGCTCAAACTACTGAGGTAGATTTTGTTATACAAATGAAAATTAGAATTTTATAACATTGCATATTTCAAATATTAATTGAATTGAATTTGAAACTTATTAAAAAAATTCTTAATATAAGAAAAATAATATTTAAAATTAAAATTTTGCACATTTTAAAAGCAATTATGACTTGAATAACATAATTCAGCTTTATAATCAAATATTAATAAACATGAAAAATATGTGTATATTAATGCTTGATTTACTAGATGAGACAGCAAAGTTTGTAGTTAAAGGTTAATTCTTACAATTACTTTCTCAAATAATCTGTCTACATTATATATATATTACTTCAAGGCTAAATTACAATAAGACCCAGATTCACCTTTTAAATATAAAAATGTTTGGACATTAATATCTTTCAACTTCTTTATACTACAGAGAGAAACATTTTATTCTTTTAAATTTCCATGTTTTGGTTTCTATATTTCAATGGGTTTCTTTTATAGATTTAATTTTATATATTAATTCCAATTCAGAATAAAAACATGCAATACTTTTTTTAATTTGATTCTTTTCCAAATTCAAAGATATGTAAAAATCTATATTTTTAACAAAGACTGTAAAAAAAAGCAATTAAAGTATTATAAGATAGTATACTATTACTAATGCTAATATATTTAGAATGCCTCTAAATGGCCTCTGTGGGTTTCAAAAAATGAAATTTACAAACTTTAAAACCCATATTGGCATGAAAATAACATTTGAAAAAAAACTGCAATTTTTCTTACTGCATTTACCACACTTTTCATATTAATTTTATACAGCAGCTTTTTTATTACTTTTATAAATTTTTTAAATTAACTCAATCCAAGAAGAAATTTTCAAGTTTAAATTCAATTTAACAATTATCTTATTGTGGTGTACAAAGCAACAAATGCTTAATTTTTTTTTATTTTTTTTTAGTGAATAGATATAGTTTAATGCATTACTTTTTAACTGTAAAATAATAGTTGATATTGTGGCTAATTTTGAATAGAATATCAATAATTTCATTAAACCTTACATAAATTTTGCTTTAAATATATATATTACATATAGCATACATAATATTCATGTCAATAAAAATAAAATGTATGATACTCAAAAGCTTTTCATAATTTTTATAACTATTATATAAATACCTTAGAATATAAAAAGATAGAATTTAAACTAAGACTATCAAAACTAAAATTTACTACACAGAATCTAAATAATCTAATAATATACGACTTTAAAACTAATGATTTTTAAAATTAATAAAACAACTAAGCAAATAAAACTGGACAGATACAGCCCTTCTTTTGTCTTGTTCCTTATATTTAGCATTAATTAAATTTGAAATTTTACATGCTTGTTTATCCACAAACAATCAGCTTTCAATACTTTTGTGCTTTCAATGCTTAAAAATGCATCATACTACCAAAAAAATCATATGAGATACTTAAAATAGCAAATAAATTAGCAATCATCAATATATCCTTTCATAGAACATTCATATCAAATATTTCTTTAGCTAAATAAAATTTTATAGGGAAATGATATATTAAGTGCTATGCTAATACTAACCATATAAGGAGAGGCAACTTTGTCCATGTCGTGTAAAGTGTAAAAAAATACAGTTACAGGCAATTTGATGTGACGTGGACAAAATGACCCACTAGCTCCTATTTCTGCAGTGAATCCTTCAACTGTACTGACTGGTTCCAGGCGCCCATTTAAAACAGATTCCTAAAAAAATAATTGAAAGAAAAACATAAGCTCATGGAATGTGTGGTTTGAAGCAGTTATTTAAAGAAAACAATAAAAATAAAGGTATGTATTTCAATAAATGTTTTTGTATTTTAACATTTATCATCACCACCTTATATATTTCTCCACTTCAAAAGTATTAATTTTGGCTTAGTGATTTCTCTTAAAATAATACCTTTACAATAAAGCTATTTCACTACAAATTATGTTTATATACAGCCAAAATCAATCGTCCAATATTACATTAAAAGTAAATTATTTTTATATTTTAAAGTAAATTATTTAACTTTGTTTACATTTACAACATTAAATGCACAAATTGTATACATTTGTTTTGAATCTATATCATTTAACTCAAATATTAAACTTTAACTTGTATGTTACAAATAATCTGAGGATATTTTAATGTATAATAGGCATTTAATGCCTTATTTAAAAATGCTTCTTTTCTTCAGGAATGGATGTATTATAAAATTCTCTATAACACAACAAATCTTGCTACACCCTAAATTAGGGTCCAGATATCATTTTGAAACTAGTCTATATGAAGTGGAAAAGTTTGAATAAAATGGGTATTTCAATAATCATTTTGGCACATACACAAAATATATACCAATAAAATATTTTTAAAAGATAAGAAAGTGTAAACAAAGAAAATTACTTTATTTACAATCGATACACTTAGAGAGCTAATCTATTTTGTACAGTTTATTATTTTACATAAACATTTTACTTGTCACGTTTCTTCCTTTCTTACACTTAGGTGAATTTTCACAGTTTTCTTCATCTTTTCTATTTCTTTTACAGGTTCTTTCAATATGATACAACAGAAATAAAATATTCATCAACAAATTCACTAAGCAAGTCAAATAATACCCTCCCTTCTGATTATTTATCAGAAAATTCTCTTAGAAGCACATTTATTTCTTCCACAGTAAGACTTTTCTTATGAAACATTTTAAATTTTATCCATAGAAAATCCCAAGAATTAAAGAAGTTCTCCCAAAAAATCTAAGTAATTATAAGTCACAAGTACAATTACTATTTTTGCAAGAAATGATATCTTGGTAGTAGGTACAAACAGAACATATGACCAGATGTCAAAGAACATTTCAGGGTTTCCCCCTACTTTTCAAGCCCCTCAGTATCTATAGAACAATCACACAGAAGAAAAAAAATTTGTAATAGGGTAATTGACATTACTGCTGCATCCAACTAACACCAGACAAGAGTTACAGGTAAATCTATCCATAACTTAAATTTGAATAAAGCTAATTTCCCAAAACTATCTTTGTGAAATCTTCCTACAAATTTAATAAAAGTCAAGATAATTAAAATGAGAATCCCTGAAAATTCACAAACTTTAAAAAGGAATTTACATCTTGGTGTTGAAATGTCACTGTTTGACACTCTAAATTAAAATGAAGGTTATTCAGTATGCATTTCAATTGTTCTAAATTATACACATGTTGGAAAAAGAACAGAATTTTTTAAAGTACATCAAAGATCTAATTTAATATTAAAAGTACCAAATAAAAAGATTATTTGTTTCAATTTTTTTTTTTTTTTTTTGAAATATTTTTTATAGACTTTACACTTATTCATATTTAGTTATTTAAAATGGTAGGTCTATTTACTGCAATTGTTACAGAAGAATAATGTAATTTAAAAATTTTACAAAATTAACATTAAATAGTTTTAGACTGAAGTTTCCTATATAGCAAAATTATCTACAACAAAACTTCTTTTACTTCTGCTCGATTTTATTACAAAAATCAAACAAAACCAGTAATAAAGGTATATAAACATTGCACATGTTACCCTACACATATAATGACATAATACATTCTACTAAACATGAAACCACCAATAAATGCAAAGAAATTCTGAGAGATAAAATAAACTACAGATGTTCTATTTGAATTTTACTAAGAGTTTAAAAAGAAATAATATTGTACAATTTTCATTGTATAAAACTTAGTGAAGTGTGCTAACCTTTTTAACATTGAAAATAACAAAATTATAATTAAAATGTTTGTACTAACTTCAAATGTTCCTAAAAGACTGCTGCTAAATATTGAAGCAGGAGCACTTGTGCTTAGTTGAATGTTTGTTTCTTGTTCTTGAACATCTTGTTCAATTCCTTTTTCAAACAGTAATGCTCTGTCAAAATATACAAATATTTATCATACATATCCACAATAAATAGTGTCAAATTTTTTTTTAAAAAATATTAATTTTCATTTTTTCCTTAAAAACTAGAGTCATTAAAAACAAAACTCATTTGTTGAGATCAAACATTTTACACAATTCTTTTGCTGAAATATTTTAATTGCTACAAATCAAAGTAATTTACACATAAACAAGAATATTCATTAATTCATAGGGTAATTTGAAACTTATTTTTAGAAGCATTAAGCGAAAATAAAAACGAAAGTTCCAAACTAAAAGGTTTAAATTTACCTCAGAAAAGACTGTAGCAGGTTCAACTTTTTATTATTAAAAAGACTGTAGTTCAATATTTGCAGGTTCAAATTTTTTTTATTACTGAAAAAAATACCTTTTAATAGCAGATACAGATGTAAGTGTGCTGTCGAAATCAAAACATGTTCCATTCTTCCTTGTGGGAGCCTAGAAAATAAAGAAATAAGATTTAAAAAGCTTTTAATGAACCTAAATTAACAAGCAATTAAAATTAATCATTGTATTTTTAAAATAAAGGCAATACTTAAAAGTTCTTATTCTAAATTAATAGAATTCTAGGCAGAGAAGAACAGTAAGTAAATATTAGAAGTTTCTATATTTAGAATTAAAAAGAATAAACAGAATATTTACTTGTCTTTTACTTTTTCTATAAAAATGTCTGTGGTTATCAAATACAATTTCCAAGAAAAATTTGATTTTTACAAATTTTTTTTTCTTTCAGATATTTTTTTGATAAAGTTTTTATCCCTACTGATTTGTTTCCATAAAAATAATAACTTAATAAAATGATTTTTATCAGGAAAACTTTAAGCGTGAAAAAGACTGATTACCATATATAAAAACCAAAAATATCTCGCATCAAAAAGATTTGTAAAATTTAAATCATGATTGCCTAACATTTATATCAAACAATTTTTCAATTAGCAGCTTGAAACAAAAGTATGATAGTATGAGCTCTGTTTTAAACTTTTACGAATCTGCAAGAGTAAGAAAACAGGTATCACGAATCCATCAGTGAAATGAGGTTTGATTCACAAAAGATAATTTTAAAAGCAGATACTGAGTAAAAAGAAAGCCAAAAGATTATATTGAAACTTGTTGAGGGTGAAATAAAATATGATCCAGTCCTCATTGCAAAACTAATACTAAAATATATATAAAGATACTTTTTCACTCAATTATGCTGAGCAAAGATCATAACAGCAGAATTAAAAATATGAATACAATTCAATTATATAATTAAAAAATTATTATATATATACATACATACATATATATATATATATATATATATATATATATATATATATATA
>BMAV01016936.1:223120-243185 GCA_019973955.1 Trichonephila inaurata madagascariensis
ACATATACATACATACATACATACATACATACATACATACATACATACATACATACATACATATACATACATACATACATACATACATACATATACATACATACATATACATACATACATACATATACATACATACATATACATACATACACACACACACACACACACACACATACATTATATATTTTGTTCAAATTTATCTTTAGGCAAAAAAAAACTTAGTAATGTTAAAAAATGTAAGTAAAATTGCTTTTTAATTGCTTTTATACCCCTTCCTACACCCTTACCTAAAAAAACAGCACATATTATACATATCAATTATGAATATTTATTGTTTTAAAAACATTATATATAAATTAAAAATAAAAACTGAACAATGTCTCACTGGGCTGGAGGTTAATGGAAGACCACTTCTTTGATGAAAAACTAAACTTGTTGCACTGTCTAAGGAACGTCTAAATATTGCTTTCTTTTCCGCAGAAGGAATTTCATGAATAATTGCACTAGCCTACAATTAATGAAGAATTCATAAATGTACAAATAAAGATTATTTAAAATAAGAATTTATTGCAAATGAAAACACATTTATACAAAATATTTTGTAAAAAACATTCCAACTTCTTTAAAAACTGTTACTTTGATTATAAAATTAATCAATATTTATTGAAAAATTGTGGTTTAAATTTATATTTTACAATATTTTAGAATCAAATATTTCAGATAAAAATTATTTTGCAATTTAAAGCAATAGTGCAGAACAATGCAAAAAAACATCATGTACTATTATATAATTTACAAATATTGATCTTGTTCTTCCATTGCAGACAGAAAACTTTTTTTCTTTAAAAAACAAGAAAAAATATTTATGATTAAAAGTAGAGAAAAAAAATTCCAAATACATATTGTCTGATATAACAATAATACACATCATTTTGCTTTTTTACAGCTGATTTTTCTCTCCACAAAATGAATGTTAAGAACTTAAATATCTATCAAAAGCATAAAGAATTATCTATTAAATTTAACTCAAGTCAAATACATAAAAAGCGCAATAAAATAATTAAGACCCAAAATACTTTTTTTAATGCTAAAAACATAATTCTATACTTTTTTTATAAAAACATTTAAATTTAAATTTTTTTTTGTTATTTTATTTATTTTTTGTTAGGAAAGAGTTATTAATTCCTTTTTTCAACTCTTCAACACTAACTGTATGGATTATAATTGCTAAATAAATATACTTCAGATTTAGTATGAAAGTATAATACATTAAAAATGAATCGCATACCCACTTGAATCACTAGTTCCAACAACCGAGTTAATATATCATATTCTAGGCCTACATTTAAAAATTATTAACTACAAATTAAATAGGATATTATAAAGAAAAATAACGATATAATGATTAATATTTTAAAAAAACTTTCGTTAAGAAAACTTTTTGACTCAAGGGTATCTACACACAGAAAGTATTACTTACATCAATTTTATTTAAGTCATCCAAAGTTTGATTATCCTTATCATCTAATCCAGGAAGTTCTCTTTCATCTGTTAGTTCATCACTTTTAGAAAGGAAAGTCCCGCACTTCTTTATATTGACAGTACTGCATTTTGGATGGATATTTAATTGCTTAAGATTTTTACTATTGCAGCTTGCTTGATATGTTTTTTCCACTTGCTTGGATTCTTTTGGGATTGCACATTCTATTTTTGCTTTTGAATGTTGAAAATTACTTCTATTTTTCTTATATTCTGTATATAATGTGTTTTGTATATTTAATTTTTGTGTTAGAAGATTTGCTGATTGATTTTCTTTTAAAGAATGAGTATTATCACTGCTCAGCAGGTCATCACTAACACTAGGTGGAGAAGATAGTTTTTCACTAGAAAGTAAAGGTTTTGTCTTTTTATCACAATTTCTTTTGTTGCTACTGTCTTCAGTTAACCACACTGGCTGCTTTAAAATGGCTTGCGAGCTGTTACGATTATGAACTTTAACAAACAAATTTGGTTTAACATCCTTACTTTGGTCCAAAATACCAGGGTCAAGTTTCATTTCCTCAAAATAATTTTCAAGGGGTTTATTGTGCAAATTTCTCACTTTCTGTACATCAGTCCTATCAGGACCTTGTCTGTTTTCATTTACCGAACTCTTCCAGCAATGTCTACCACGAAGCCTTTCTAAAACTCTGTCCATTTCATCTCTGGGAACACATTTCATACAGTCTTCAATGGAAGAGTAACTTAAAACCGCATCACGCTTCAGAGATATAATATCTGGTGGTTTATCCCTCGTCATAAAATGCTTTTCATAGGTCCTTGCTTTGCTTTCTGGAGGATTGCAAATAGGACTGCCCAAATTCTTCTTCAAGAATCTTTCAACAACTGGCCGCCTTTGCGGTCGGCTTCGCCTTTGTGGTGGAGGTTCCTCCCTTTTTATGATGGCTTTACCAAACATTAAATGCTCTGGGACTTCAATGCTTGGACTGCCACAACGGGATGGTGATTGATACCTCTTCGGGTACATGCATAGAGAATTCGGTGGGTCTAACAAACTCTCTCCAAGCATTGAGTCAGCAGGGCTGCTAGTTCTGGAAGACGTACCAGTGGGAAGAATTCCATCCAAAGCATAGGATCCCCCAGGTAAGTTGTGCATTTCAAAGACTTCAGGGCTTCCTTTCAATGTCTTGAGTGGCAGGTTTGGTTTGGAATGTTTATGGCAAGGAACGGAAGGTATTTCTCCACATCTGGGATGGCATTTCATGAGAACTTTCATGGCAGAGTTACGTCCGATATTTGCCACCGGAAACATATGACAATCTGGTTGTGATGAGAATTTGCTCGAGAAAGCCTCACCAGGGACACATACTCTGCAGAACACAAAATCTAAATTAGTATTGAAGCACAATAACATAGTTTGAAATTTTAAAAAACCATTACCGTTTTAAACAAGTTTTACTTAATCACATGGCAACTATAAAAGAAATGTATACATTTAAATAAATCTGTACATCTAGCCAAGCATGATTTTATTTATTTTTTTGTGAAAGGGTAAATTCAAAAAACATACATTATAAAAAGGTTTAGGTTACACACATTTTAAAATTTATAAACTTTCATTTTGAAAGATTATACACACATTTAACACTCAATTTATGTACTTATAATTTTCAAATATTCTACAAACATTTTCACAAGCATAAACTGATGTTACTCTGGTTTTAATTAAAAAACCCCAATACAAAAAATTATTATATTACAATTCATAATTCAGGAAAGCAAACATTGATAGAGAAATATCTTCAACAATTGTAGACAGAAGCTTTTTCTAAAAATAAATAGAATAAAATTTTTAAAGAGTGAATATTTACTTTAAAATATGCACATGATTTATTTGAAAGTAAAATTTTTACACAAGCACATCAGTTTTAAAATAAGTATGATCTAGATATTAAAAACAAACCTAATTTAAAATTACTTTTACATTGCATTTAAAGAAGTTTGACACATTTTTTATAGTAATAGAATGAATTTTGATGGCTGAATTCTATAATAGAGAGATTATATGATCCTTAATTTGGAGTAGGGGGGGGGGAGAAAGATTTCCAATTTTTTCATTCAATACTACCTGCAGAATATTCCTTTTATAACAGACCATCATATACACAATAAATATAATACTTGTATATTAATGGCATGCATAATTGATATGCATGATTATTGATAAATGAATACAAGTAATGCACTCATCAAGTTTAGTTACTGTACGCTTATTCAGATTAATACGTTGAATATTTTGTTAATGCATAACAAGTTAATTTGCAATCGGACCAAATTCAAAAAATTTCATTTTAACCGTTTCATTTTCAAAATGCAATGGAAACTATTTTATGTATAAGAAAAAATTCAGCAGTATGAGATTCTAGTATATACTATTAATTGAGCTATAAACTTAGATTATAAAACATGAACTTATAGAACACACACACACAGAATGAACACACAGAATATAAAGATTAGATTTTTCTCCTTTCAGTTAGATGGAATACATACCTATAGTGAACATTCTGAGGAGATTTTCCTCCAGTCAAACTGTACCAGGCACATAACTGGGAGAAATAGAGGAAAGAACGAACAGCTTGAATCAAACCCCGGGGACTGATGCTAGCGTCAGGCACTCTAAAACAAATTCATTTTAATAATTTCAGAATGCTAGGTCATAATCATTAACACTAAATTTTATAATTTCTTTATAACTTCCAACAGAAGATAGAGATTATATTGCAAATTAAGGTATAAAATTTTTTTTTAAAAAAAGTGTTAAAGCAATAATGACCCCCCCCCCTTTTTTTCAAATAATTACAAATTAGAATTTTAAAAAATTTAAATTTCATACATTTGCAGTTATAAACTAAATCAACTAAACTCTTTCAAAATCATTTTTTATTTAGAATACAGTTTATATTTGTGAATGACAGTTAATACTGTAATTATATGAAAAGAAAATCAGCATATTGTATGGGTTCTTTTGGATAGGGTTATCAATAAAGTTTTATGAAATAATGCACAGCTAAAATTTGAAGATTTTATGCTGATAAGTACTTATAGGTGATTTGTTACATAGTTTGAATAACGTTGAAAGTCAATAAAACTTAACTAGACAACTAATACGACAGATAGTGCATGCAAACACAGCTAAAAAATTTAATGGTTTAAAATCTCAGCTTTTGAAAATTAATTATGGTGATTATTTTAATAACTAAGTAAAGTAATATTTTTCATATCAATATTAATGTACTGTTTAAACTCTCAAAGTAACAAGCAGCTATCACTAATTATTAAGTAGTACTTCTTGCATTAAATTTTTTTTTAAGGAACCAAAAATATTATTGTATATATTTGGAGTTGAATAATTCAAAGTTCCAATAAAGATGAAAAAACCCAAATACACTTCGGATTATATTTTTGAAGAAATTAAGAAATCGGATTTTAATGCATAATGTTCTTATAATATTTTATATAATTAAATTAATTCCCAAGAATTAGTGGAACACTTAAAAAAAAATTCCCCAAACACATTTTAAAATATGTAAGCTTAAACGAAATTTGCTTGATAAAATTTTTTAACTTTAATGATAATTATAATGATCAGAAGTGGAAAGCATTAGGCATCTCCACTATTTAATGAGAAATGTTTTTCAGAAATATATACCTTCTTGGAAGCATGTGAATAGTCCACTGTTCCAGTAGAAGGTATGGCATATCAGGTACTGAATCAACATTTGGAAAAGGTGCACAGCAGCTGGGATACAGCAGAACCTCAATTGTCATAGGGATTCCATTCTTCCACAGCAGCAGCATGTGCTTCAAAATTTGTTCATATTTTTGACACTAAAAAAAATATGCAATTATTGCATTGAATAAAAATTCCTTTCAAGTAAAAAATTTTTGCTTAAACAATTTTGTTTATTTAAAGGGAAGTAAAAGTTATATAAAGTAAAGAATATTTCAAATTAGTATAACAAACTGTGATAAATGAATAGATTGCTAATATATTATGAAAGAGGAAAAAAATATTCCAATACAATTTTTATATATTCAGATGAATTTTAATAGTAAATAAGTCTAACACTTAAATTGGAAATTTTATGAAGAAAATACAGAACAATAGTTTAAGAAACATAATTGCAATTTTGAAATTTTCACATAAAAGTTAAAGAATGTAATATTTTCATGCTGAAAAAGTCTATAAATAACCAACAATTTGAACAAAACTTTGTTCAAACATACAGAGAGTAAATGATGGTCTATTTCTGAACGTATAAAATGAATTTAAAAACTCCAATTTAAAAAAGGATAATTTGGGATTAAGTGGCTTACTAACAAAATTTATTGCATCTATAAAGCTCTTTGGTTTGTTTAATAATGTTAATATTTAACTCATTTTTGTGTTAGAAATGAGATAATAAATGAAACAGTACTGCACATTTAGTCATATAAACAGTATGGAAATGATATATTGAATCTCCAATGGGTGCAATTCCCAAATATTTTAACCGTACAAATGACCTTACTAAGAATTCAAATAAAGCTTAAACAGAATGACAAATATTTGAAAATACATAAAAAATTTAATGATATAAACTTCCAATAACAAGAAAGAGAATTACAGCTACTGTATTTTTATAATTAATAAATTCTAAGAGTATATATTTTAGAAAAAGTTTACCTCGCAATTAAAAGTAAACATACGAAGTAGTAGAGTCAAAATAATAAAATTAAAATTATTCACAGTCTAAAAAGTTAATTTTTTTCTTAAATACAATTTAAAATCGAGTATTTTTATAAAATAAAAATTATAAGTTATTGACTACTTGTCTGACTTTTATATTAATGACAGATATCAACAAATATGAACATAACTTCTCCTCAGTTAACACAAAGTCATAAATTAAAACAGTTATAAGTGAATAATAAAAGCACTAACCTCTGGTGACGATGGGTCACACTGGTGTCTATTTTGGCCATGAGGGCTTGAACAATGTGGGCTTTCTCCAAAACCTTTGTCACTGAGGCCAGGTACTCTGCCTTCCACAATTAATGTACCCAGATCAGTATACAAATCACAAGGATCCAAATCCACTTCTTCAACTGCAGCATGCATCTCTGAAATATGCGATTTGGAATAAATAAATGGTGATACATGCTTCAAACATATATATAAAAAAAATTCACGTGTCTTAGAAATAAACGATAGAATACACGTTAAAAATAGATACCACAAAATATTTTTCCGAAACATTCAAGAAATGCACATACGTAGTTCATGTTTCATCGGGAAAAACTGTAATCACTGAAGAAATCCAATTTAAAATCAACGAGTGAAAAAAGATCAAACGGAATAATCTAATCTTCCTTTAATTTATTCTAAAGAAATGTTTTGCTTCACTTTATCATTCATAGATGGCAGCATATGTAGGTCAAAAAGTTTGACATCGAACATAACAGTACCGGGAAAAGTTGGTAATCAACTTGTCAGTTATTTTTAAATGCCTTACGAAGGGAAAATCAGATGTTTCAAATAATCATGTTTTCGCATTTGTTTTTATCTACTAGTTCAAGCTGCGACTCTGCTGAATCTTATTTCATCAGTTCAGTGCGCTGAAGTCATCAACGTTTGATTCAATGTCAGAAAATTGGGGGAGGAGGATTGTTTTAAATTATTTTCTTTACAAATTTGATTTCCTCTCATAATAAACGAAATCATTAAAAAGAATCCAAATAATGAGACTGAACGAAACGATAGTTAATTTAAACAGAGAATGCAGAGGGTTTTTTTTTTAAGATCAATGATAAATATTTTGTTTTTAAAAGTTATAAAAATAAGTAATACATCATTTTAAACACTTCTTTGTTCGAATTTAACAGTGCACACACACACAATTAAAACAAACATTTAAAACAATCAATCTTCGATTTTTTTTTATTAAAAAATGATTAGAAATAAAACAAATTAGCAACAAAATGAGTTCGTCATTGAAGAAAATCAAAACAACAAAAGGTATTGAAAATAAAGTTTTAATCGAAGAATTTTCGCCAAAAGATATATACCCCCCCCCCTTCTAACTTTTTTAAGGAAAAGAGAATAACGTTTGCAAAATAAAAGCTTATGTTTTTAAAGAGGAAAGATGTACTGCTTAATATTATTTATTCATTACAAAAATGGTTAAAATTATAAAATTAATAACAGTATTTTAAAAACTGTATATCAAAGCCCTTCTGAAGACAAAAACTTTTAACGAAAAAAGTAAATTATTCTTATTTAAAAAAAAAAAAAGCGGAAATTTTTAAAAAAAAATTTGGTAATTTTTTGTAATTTTTTTTTTTTTTTTTTTACACGCTTTGACTGTACATTTCGATAACACTGGGTTCAAATCCCATGTTTTTGACAAACCGCAGCAATACAGCAGTAATAAATTTCAGGTTAGCTTGATGATACAACTAAAAATTTCGCAATGGCTAGGCAGTTTGCCAAAGACTTGTTTCAAATTTCGTGCGATAGCAAACACACGTGTGTATGACAAAGCACGCTCGCCACACTTGACATCATAACTTGAGCATTGGAGTAAAATTGACAGAGCCTGATTCGTTTCTCAATTTACTAGTACATAAAATACGATAGTGTTTCCGTTTTTGTAGTAGTTCTCTAAATCACAAAAGGAAATAACAAATAAATCGTACACGCATACAAGCTGGCGTTTTTAATGCTATATTTTGAACAAATATAGAAAATCAAAATTCAGAAGTATCAAAACAAAGATTTGCAAACTTTATTATCATCAAGCCAAACTTTATTATCATCACTCAAATAATCCAAAAGATATCCAGTTGAATGATATCCCAAAAAGTATAAAAATTAATTAGATATTAAGTTTAACCGCGGTCGATTATGCATTGTAATTATTTATTCCAACAGAAAAAAAACATTTCGAGTAATTACAAAAGATGCCAATTTAAGCAACATAAACAGCAAACGATTATTTTATCAGCAAATAAATTAAGTAATCAAATAAATTAGAGTCATATGATTTTTATAGAATTAAATCAGACGATAAATAACATGGAAAATAATTTTCAATCTGAACAATATATGTAACCACTGTATAATTTAAATAAATTAAAAATAAGGTCAAAATATATAAAGAAGAGAAATTTAAATAGAACTAAATATATATTTTACAATACGAAACAATTCGGTTAATTATTTAAGAAAAATATTTAAAAAAAAAAAAAAAAAAAAAATTGAATGAATTAGATTTTAAACATTCTGTAAAATATACTTGCTCTTAAAATTAATTTCAAAGTGGGTTCATTTTAGTTAGAAATCCGTTCTACGATTTTTCATTGCTAATTCCGTAGTTAGAAAAAGGCAAATTTTCTCCCCCTGTAGAAAACAATTTCGTCCGCCATTTTTTTTTTTTTTTTTTTTTTCCCTCCTTCAAATTATAGGTATATGTAAATACAATTTCTTTTATCTGGCACGGTCCAGAAAACAGAACTAGATAGATTATTATCAGACTGACACCCAAATTTTGGGCGTGTCGCGTTTTGAGACCATATAGCGGGGAAAAGATTTTGATATTAAAAAAGAAAAAGAAATTTGATATTAAAAAAGTCGTTCTTTTGTTCTAAAATTCGCGTTTAGAAGAATGTTCCAATATCTGTATTTCCATGCGTTATAAAAGCATGAACTGGATCCGATTCTAAAATTTGGAAAGTTTTACTTCTTTTATTTTAATTAAATGGGGTGGGGGATGTATGTAGAGTATTTTTTCTAAATAATTAAGGCATGAAAACCCTTTTAGAACCTTTTTTAAGTAATAAAAAAAAACTCGTTATATAATAAAATTATTTTTTGATGTACAATTTAGATTTTTAAATATTCAGAAGAAACATGCAGAATTTAAATGAATTTTCGCACTCTTGAAAAAACGACTCATCACATATACAAAAAATGGCGCTTTTTTTTTTGTAGGTCTTTTCGCTCCAAAGCTAATTATATGAAAAATACTGTCAACGGACATCTTAATTTCGAGAAATGGACAGATAATGCAATACAAACAAAGCACAGTAACTATTTAATAATCAGTCCATTTGATTTGATTTTTGTTAACGTTATAATATAAAGCAATGTACAGGCTACTGGTGACGGATCTCACTTTGAATCTTTATTATATAACGATGGCGGCAAGTTTTTCCAATTATTTTACAAGAGATATGTATACAAACATTCGCAACAATCAAGCACGTTTTAAGTAATAGTAAAATAACACATTAGTGATCAAAATTTTTTTTTTAATTATCTTAAGGCTGTCTTAGCTTGACGCAAAAGAATAGGACATCAACTCGGCAAATTTTTTTTAGACAGAAAAATACTCCTCCACAATTCTGGTTAGACTATTCAACAGAGTGAAACGTTTTCTAATTTTTAATACAAGCGTCAAAATTTGGTAGCAAGAACCGCCACTGGATGGTGCCCCCACTGAAATGTCTCTCACACTCTGACGACTTGCCGTGTCTGTAAAGGCTTGTGTGCCAAAATGCAGCCCCTTATTAAAAAAAAATTCTTATCGTGATCTTCATTTCTGTAATTTTATTTTATTTTATTTTTGCAAAATGTGTTTAAAATTTGTACAGACTCTTCGATATACGGCAAATGCCACCTTAACATTTATTTTAACATGCAAGTAAAAAATTTTTTCTTCAATGTTTCAAACAAATAAAATACCCAACTCCAACCTCGAAGAGCTTAAACTAGATGGGGAGAGGAAAAAAATTCCAGAGAGCATTGCTCAAGCGCAGGAAGTGCAGAGCCCCTAAAAATTCCCTCAACCCCCCCCCCCCCTGACCCTCCAGGGGGGATGGCCCCAGCCTGAGGTCAAGGGGCCTATGAAAAGCAGAATATTTTCTTCTCTATTTTCTGTCGCAACACGCAAAACGATACAAAGTGGACCTGCTTGGCTCAAAATCGATGCACAATCTTTATGTAGTAGTGTATAGGAGGGGTTTGAACCCCCCCAAACCACCCTAATGTACGCCACTACATTGCAAAAACTAGCTTCAAAGGAGATTTGTTTACACACACGCATAAAATAACTTAACATTTTGAGCATTTGTCATTTCATTCAACAGGGTACCGATAGATTTGAATTCGTAAAAAGCGATGCTTTATTTTAAAAACAGATTTTATATACGATCTAATATGTAACAGATTAACAATATAATGCATCTGCGAGCAAAATCATACAATTTTAACTTCATCTCAAGAAAAATGCCATTCAAATATTACTCATTTTCGTCATTAAAAAAAAATCACTATTTTTGTGACCAATGTTAAAAATAAACGCATTTAATCACTTCCAATTTCACTGCTTTCTTGACTGGTGATGGTATAAGCAGTGCCGGTTTATCCATTAGACGCTTGGGGCGGGCGCCCAGGGGTCCGGAAGGGTTCGAAAGGGCCCGGATAAACTGGACTTAACCAGATTTTCTGGTAATAAATTTCGTTTCGCCAGTGCGAAGGGGGCCTGTAGATCTTCGCCCAGGGCCCGAAATGAGCTTAAATCGGCACTGGGTATAAGAGATAAATAACCCATAATTACAAATCGCTTGTTTTGGAGTTTTAACTATTTGAATTTTGATCGATTAAAGTTAATCAGAAACATTAAAATTACTATTAGAAACTTATAGGCAATATACTTGGACAATATTAAGATGCTGAGTCAATTTATACATGCATATTCGAAACGAATTCGATAAAAGCACAGGTTAAGTATAGAATAAGATTAATATATTTTTAAAATCATTATATTTTTGTGATTTATCTTTTTTTAAAAATAATTCTATCATTGTTTCCACCGAAAAAAATGTTAACTCAGAGGCATTTTACCGTCGTCATTCCCGTAATTCAGCCATCGATGTATCAAAAGTCGCTTAATTGAGAAAGTTATTTCGATATATATATATATAAACTTATGTACTCCAGAATAAATATTTACTACCTTAAAATATATCTTTTCTAAAAAAACATCTACAAAGAGCTAAATTCAAGACGGTCACCTCATAAATGCCATCACGTGACTTGACATTAGAATTAAAATTTAGATAAAATCTCAAATATGGTAATTGGGTAAAGATGTTCAAGTATTAAAAGACTATATACAATAATCTTTTCAAAATCTAAAAAAACATACGTATACTTTTAAATCAGGTGCATTTCGTTTACAAATGTGCTTTATTACAGTTGACAAATATGTACTTTTTAAAAGAAAGTTTCTGCTAAAAGTAAAATTTGGCAACAGCGAAGCGTAGGAACTGATTGGCTGGAAACGCGTGATGGTATTCATCATATGACGTCCCACGAACCGATTGGCCGGAAATAAGTGCTTGCAGTTATGTGATTAATCGTATCACATGAATTTGGCCCATTGTTTGAATTCATGAAAAATATAAATTAGATGGATGTACAAAAAATATGTATGCGTTACAAATCATATTGATTTCTTTTTCTCTCCCCTATTTTGTAAAGTGACGTTTATTTTTAAAAGTTCGATCGAAAAAAGTTCCTCGAAAAGATCGAGGTATCAAAGCTTCTAACAATCGGCAAAAAGTCACCCACCGTATTGTTAATGTATATAGGAGAACACACATTTTTAAAAAATATTAATGAAGAATCTAATAAAAACAGCAGAGTCAAATTAAAATTAACAAAAAATATTACTATCTTTCTTGTAAAAAACATGGGGATAAAGAAGGAAAGATTTGTGTGTCTTAGTTTACATTAAGTTTCCGCAGTATAGAATTTAATCCCCAAAGCACGTTGTCTTCAGCCTATATATTGTTTGGAACTCATGTTTGTCACGTGATCTCGAAATCGTACTCATCTTAGTTGTTATTTTTGATCACATATGGTTTCTTTTTTGTAAACAGTCGCTCGTTCGGGACCAATTTACATTCAATATGTTATTTAAGGATATTATTAATTCGTAGGAGGGGGGGGGGGGCCTTTATCTGAATAAAAGTTTTTAGTCATTAATAAAATCAATAAATTACTTAGTATTTATCGTTTCAAAAATATTAAATGACAAGAAAACAATTTATCTTCTATGAAAGAAAGAAAAAAACTATGTTGCGCAATTAAATTAATCATTTAAATATTAATACAGAGAGAACTACGTCTTTATTCAAGGGCATTTCATCAAGGGGTATACAAAGGAAGGGGGGAAAACTACATTTGCAAGAAAAAAAAAGCCCGAACTGATAATACGGCAACAAATACAGGTTGAAGAAAAAAAAACATTGTGACTTAAGCATTTATTTACATCATCGCACACAGATATATCTCCAAGATAACTTTTTTCAAAGAGCTGAATTTATAACGTTTTGGAGGTAACTTCCGGAAACAACGCAATAACGACTGAATATTTGTTTGAACAGATTTTATTTACAACATTTTAGGCTGTAAAAGTGAGAGAATAAGATGATTTTATGTACCATGAGACTATATATCGAAAAAAAAGAAAAAAAAAAAGACAGGTAATATACAAAAAATGCCGAATAATATTGAAACCTACAAGAGGAATATCCGTATTATGGGAGCACCGGTAAATTCATATAATGTCATAGTCACAAGATAATGATAACCACGTGTTTCTAACCAATCGATTCAAAAATTCATGAGACAACATCATAGTCAAACGATAAAATCAATCATGTGTTTCCAGCTATCAGTTCATGCGCTTTTGTTGCTGCCAACTTCTGGTCTTTTCAGAAACTTTCTCTTAAAAAATACAAATTTGTCAACAACTGTAACGCACATGAACAAACAAAATGCATAACATAACAGATTATTTTTTTAATTATAAAATCTTTCTGAAGAAATTTTTTCATGACATTTAAGACATCTTTCCCAATAATGAAATTGGAAATTTTATCTAATTTTCACAAACAGAACAAGTGCAATTAGTTTAATGTCTGATGATTTCAATGGAGAACACGAAATTGCCTTTATCATGCGACCGTCATGAATTTAGTTCATTTGCCGTCATTAAACATTTAATTGTACTTTTCAGTTTCGCCGGCGCAAGTGATAATGTCGCCAAAAATGATACAACCGACGCCAAATGGAATATTCCTGCTGGTAACCTTTTACCACCACATTTTCAAAACAAGTCACGGTTTTTTCTTATCAGTAATGCCTTTTTCCCAATACATCAAAAATGGATTAAAAACTAACGAAAACTGCAACATTTATTAACATTTTTTATGTGTATATTGTGTGTAGTCGCCAATAAAGCCTGATTGGCGAGATTTGCGACGACGAAATGGAAAAGTACCCATTTAATAAATCAGAAAAAAAAGACAAACCTTAATATGAACGATTAATTTAAAAACAAACACAATTAAATGAGAAAATTAAACTAAGGAAGTAGTGTATATATATATATATATATATATATATATATATATATATATATATATATATATAATATATATATATATATAAAATACACCTAAACAATACAATACAAATATACAACTACTTTCAAGATTTTAATTTTTACAATAACTTATCGATAACACTTCCTCCTAGAACCCATCTATTTTGTGTGCGTATGTTTTAAAGAACTAAAACGCCAAAACTTGAAGCATCAGTATAAACAGAAAAATTTTTTTCCGAGATTATTTTTCAGTCCATGATTCGGTAACCATAGTAACGGATAAAAGCGTTTTAAATCATCTTCAACTTTTATTTTTATTGTTATTTTATTCGGAGGACATAATTTCGCCCGTCAATTTAAAAGCCATTTCTAGAGTTACTATCACATAATGCAAATGAAGAGATGCAATCTGCAATTTGTTTTGTGGGGGAACCAGATCATTCTGGCTTCGGTTGCCTTAGAAAGTCATCGCTTTGTCTTTGGTTTTTACAGAAGTGTAGTGTACATATGACATCAAACGTGACGTCAGCTAGTTAGAGCTCGAAAGTGGACAGTAAATATTTGATTTTCGAGGCTTTAGAAGAAAAGTTAATAAAAAATTTTATTCCGTTCCAGTTAACGGAAACTTTTCATCGTTATAAGTTTCTTGTATAGTATAAATTAATATATTTAAAAGTAAATAGATTTTAACAAAACTATATATGTACTATATATATAACAAAAGCTGTACAAACTTTTTGAAAAAAAAAAGTAATATGTGCTTTTGTAATCGAAGTTATTAACGGAATTCAAAAATTATATTTCTATCTGATATTTTATTATCGATTCAGAAAAAGAATTCCGTTTAACTGCAACAAAATCGTCTGCCTTAAAAAAAGTTTATTTTTAAAAAAAATGTTAAACTCATGGTTACACATTAAATTATTTAACTTTGTAATAAGTTTCTTTTTAAAAAAAAAAAATTTAATTCATGGTTACACATTAAATTATTTAACTTTTAAATTATTTAAATGTTAAACTTATGGTTACACACACTAAATTATTTAACTTAACTTATTACATATTAAAATATTTAATTTACTTAAATATATTACTTTACTTCTCGGCCCTTCCTCTAAATAACATCCACTTCTGAACACGTGATTTCCAAAAATAATTCTTTAACTTAATACTCTACAATTACATTTTTTACCCTAATTAAGTTTTCGCCACAATCGACAATTTTAAAATAGACAAAAATAATAATAATAAATCTTTAAAAAAAATCCATACTCTTGATCCATACATTTCGATTGATTGATGTTCATTTTGAAACCAAGCTCAGGCTATAGGCGATTGACCTTGTAATTTTGAACCTCGCCCAAGTGAAGAAAGGATGGCACCTAACCCCCTAAATTTCCCACACCACACCAATTGCCCATTTGGATGAAATTAAAACAAAATTCTTTCATTGACAACGAACAATCTCTACTTGTTTTTTCAATAATTACTTACTTCCATTTGCTAACTTTATCAAATGGTAATTAAAAAATAAAATATTTTTGTCACTTAATACTAAAATTTTTGTATGATTTTATAGCTTTAAAAGATTAATTCTAAAATTATGTATCCAAAATCGTAACACCAGATGAACGTTCGGAATGAAATGTAGAAACACAAATAGCAATGGCATCCATTTTTTGAAATTAACATCAGGTAACAAAAATCAATCAGAATTCATCTTAAATCAGATCTGTAAATTAGTGCATTCGCTGCACCTATATGTAATAAACAAATCAGCTGGGGTGATATTTTAATACATTCATATAGTTTCTCCCTCATCTTTAAAAATAGAATATTTTATCCAAGGATAAGAAATCACGGATTGGCAGCACGCGTAAAGGGCTAAAATCATGAAGCGAATAAAAATCGTCTGCTATAATTTGGTTGTTGGTACCGCTTGCATAGCTAACATATAACTTTATGGGAGGAAGTAAAGTGCACGATGTTAAAAACGTGACGACCTGTGAAGTCAAAACTAAGAAACAGTGTATATTTTATGGGCTTGAAGTAAACACTGATAAATGTTAAGAGATGCCACTAATCTGTTTGGCAATAAGGAAGGATAACAGTAGAATTACTTTAGATACATAATATAAGATCAAAATAAGGATATTATCAATTTTTCCATTAGACTCCAACATAAAGAAATACTATTTATGAAGTGTTTAAACAAAATGTAAGCAAAAATTATATTTAAGGGTACTTGCATATTATACCGTCGACTAACTTCCTAAAATCAAAAGACGTCGCCAAATGCCGCAATATGCAGCCAATAATGGAAAACCGTCTCCGCGTATGTTTGAACATAATAGCGATGACAGCATTTGGCGACATTTTTTGAACTGGTTATGTATTTTAATTCTACGAAATTAGTCGACGGTATAATACGCGAGTACTTATTTAAGGACCAAAATATTAGGATTATACTAAAATTTAAAAGGGTTTGCAAGCAGAGTAGACATTAAATAAGAAAAATGGAACACGCTCACTAACTTCTGCAATTATTATACTGATTAAATTTGATAGTTGATATCAGTGGTTCACACACACAAATTTTTCAAGAGTCTAAACGTCCACCATTCTTGTGTGTGTGTATCATACCTCAATCCGCCGCCAAACAAATTCTTTTGATTTTGTCGATTTCGGAAACAAAACACAGTAATAAAATAAATTGTTACTAACAGATACTTCACATTAAGTTTTACGTACTATGTACATAAGATTATCATCAATAGAAAAAAAATCAAGGGCTACAGGAAGGGGGTAGGCCCTTGGGACCTCCCCCTTGTGTGCGCCACTGATTGATATCAATGTTTATGGATTAAAAGGAAATACTCTACAAACATAAGTCAAGTGACATGGTTAATTCCGTAATGAAAAAAATCCAGTTATAAGATTTCTTTTGTAAAGTTAGAGTATAGTTATAAAAAAAAGTATATTTCATAAATTTTATTTTAATCCGATTGTGTTATAAGAGATACTTAGTGAAAACTCTTGAAGAGTGTTTTAGAATCAGAGAGTTGCTTTAAATTTATTAGCGTCGCACTTTGAAGTAAAGGACGAATCCTGCAACTTTGAACCGCGATCAAGTGACGAGAACGACACCTGAGCTGGCAACCCTCTTCTCTTAACTTCCACACCAATGTCAGCAACAATGGTAAATTTATCCAGCATCGGCCACTCTGCTCAGTGAGTCTTCAGTGGCAGTAGGGTTCGAACTCATGTCATGTCGGCCACAAGCTCGTTTCCATGACCAATAGACTACCATAAAAACTTGTACAGCTGCACGAGGGCTATTATATAATTTTGCACAAACGATTCGTAATGTTACTCTCATTTATTATAACAAACGTATCGATAGTTAAAATTTGTACAGTAGAATACGGCCCCTTCATACATCACTATTTTTGATTGGTTCTTACAGAATATTCAATTTCGAGTATTTCCTGAGCTATTGCAAGGAATCGCAAGAAATTTTGGATTTAAAGAATTTATAACTAGAGAAATTCTCAAATACGTAAAAATATATGATGTTGCAGTACAAATTTTTTTTAAGAATTCAAAGGGGAAAAAATTTTCTCGTTTGTTACAAAAACTTTGAAAAGTGCCTAGTAGAATTTTTTGTAATCAAATATTTCATACACTTTTAACATTACAGTACCAAATTTTAACCTGCCTCCCCTCCACAAAACAAACGGCTGCGGTAGCCCAGTGGTCAAGGTATCGGATCATGGCAGGCATGTCATGAGTTCGAGCCCAGTACCACTAAAGACCCGCCGTGTAGGGCAGCGATGCACGTTAAATCTGTCGAGAGCTGAAACGTCCTTCCGTTGGAGTAGTGTGGTAGTTAGGAGAGGGAGTGCCAGCTCAGGTGTGGTCCACGTCACTTGACCATGGTTCAAAATTACGTGGTCCGTCGCCAAAAGCCCTCGTGTAGCTGAACAGTGCAACGTTAATATTCACTCACTCTCCGCAAAACAATTAAAAAAACAAGTCCCAATTTTAAGTTAGATAAGAAATGATACGTGAAAAAAAATCGGGCTCCTCCATAATTGAAAAAAAAAGAATCTGTTTTAAGAGTTGATTAACTTTTTTTTTTTGCTAATTATATTAAATAATCCAGAAAACCCACCATCTGGCTATACCAATGCAATGGTAATTGCGGAAGTTATTGAAGTATCTTTTTTTTTTTTACGACGACAGTACATTAAAACTATCGCATTCATAAACAATCGGAAGACAACGAACAGAGCGAAACTCAATTCAATCAAAACAGGCTGAAAAAGTATTACTTCATCAAGGTGGGTTTTGACCTCACCATTCACACACAGGTTCATACCGCTTAAGAGTACAACCCATCCCACCTTTCGACATTTCTTGTTTCTACCTTTTCCATGTGAATTAACAAGTTTGCATGGCGTTTCACAGAGTACTTAATCGCACTTTCGCGTGTATCGATAAGCTCTAATTATTCATTTCATTCGGACAAAAAAAAACTGTTAGCTCAGTTTTTGTCCGAAAGTGGACGGATTCGGTGGTTCACTGACCGCACCAAGGAACGTTATCATTCGGAGTGGATGACCTTTAGTAGGCAGAAAAATGCAAATGAATAAATCATTCACTGGAGAGGTAGTGTTTAATAACAGATGAGGGCGATCTGCCCTGAGGTTACCTGAATTCATCTTCGTTTAATTATAACACACAAGAAACTTAAGAAAAAAACGTCCAGATAGAAATATTATCTATGTATATAAAAATTGATGTTTGTACATATGAATTCGCATCACTCCAACACATCATTCAACGAACACTGAAAATTGGCGTGTATAAGTATACTTTTGTGGAGAAGGTTTTTGTGATATTCTCTTTGTTGTAGCTCAGCACCAGGTGACGCTACAGCATATCAACTTCTGCACCTTTTAATCAATCGCCAAGTTGCCAACAGGGTCGCCAAAAATGCTTCAACTTGGCTGTATCGCTAACATTTTGCTGTTTCTATTGAATCGCCATTATAATGTAAGGAACGGCGTTACTTGAGAATATTACAAATTTAACAAAAAAAAAAAATAAAAAAGCAGAAAGAAAAATTAATGTATTACACGTCCAGATATAAATTTTTTACACTATTTTAAGCGTTCATTGACCAAAATGTGTAACAATGTGTTACTTTTGCTGAGCAGAGATCAGCTTAGAAAGGTGTTTTCAAAAATCGACCCACAATAGTTTCAGGGCGTTATAAATGAATTAAAAAAAATCTTTATCAGCTATCAGATCTACAGACTTAAAATTTAACAAATAAGGTTTTTTTGCTGAACTGAGATATGCAAAAGGCCTTTTTTTTTGTTTGTTTAATTTGTAATTCACGTAAAATTAACTCATTAAAAATTCTTTATCCTTCAATCTGTATTGTTTAATTTTTCAATTCATCCGTGCGAAGAACGGGTATATCAGTTTAATATATATTTAGACCTGTACTATTGTACCATGCACATTTTTTTTATTATAATAAGACCTTGCAAAAAATATCATTTCATGTTTCGTTTTCTATAACGTACAGTAAAATGGGGTTCTTTTCTCGAAGGTTCAAGTGAAGAATTTTTGTTTTCCCCTCTCTCGAATGTAACTCAAACACACCAGATCCAAAATATAACTTAAGATACCCGAACTACAAGACACCATAGTTCCAACTTTGTTGAAACAGAATGCTATTTTCCATTAACATTTACATTAGAAACAGAAACAGACAACATTTTAATATCAAGGGCACATGATAACTCAAAATATTATTTTCAAAATAAATTTAATAACAATAGAACATATAATACATGATAAAATCATCAAACACGCAACTGCAAGGAATTTCGGATTCGTTTATATATATACACGTATACATAGAATACAAATTTTATTCATTCTATTCACTTCAGTTCAAGTTATAAAATATATTGCCGATTCAGACTACTTCTAAGCCATTCTCATCCCATGTTATTGGTTCAAAATTGAACAAACGGAGTTGAAAACTT
>BMAV01016937.1:0-41219 GCA_019973955.1 Trichonephila inaurata madagascariensis
AGACTGCGCACCCATTTCTTCGGCAATTCTAAAAGTTGAATAGTTCGTTTATTTTCCTGCAACTGCGCATGCGTTCTGAAACCGACTATATCTGTCAATCATTTCTTAACTACACACCGTTGCTATAGTAACGACGGGTTATCTTCTTCCAAGGATTATCGCTTTGACGTCATCCGAGTTGCAAACAACGCCATCTGTTGGATAAAAGTAGTTTTTGAAAATACGGGCGTCGGCCTTAAGAAATAAAGCCGAATATCAGAAATGCAGTGTATTACTACGCGGAGTTTTAACATGAGGAGAAACATATCGCATATGGTTACTGCAAACCGGTTCCTTTCAAAGATACGCCTTCGCGATTGACCTTTGGCTAGAAAAGAAGATTTGGTGGTGGAAAATCCCACCTCACGACATTGAAGTTTTCCCTTTTATGTATTGTTAATTTTAATATTTTTACTATAAAATTTAAATCTATTGAAGTTCCAACTCCATCGGTTGGCGTGGAAGTTAGGAGGGTCAGCTCAGGTATCGTCCTCATCACTTGACCATGGCTCAAAATTTTGAGGTCATTCGTCAGTAGTCATCGCGCTGCTTCAAAATGGGACGTTAAGTCAAAGTCCAATAAAATTCCAGAGGTACCGAAATTGGCATTTGACACAAGAGATATCAGGATACAATTCTCATTCATAGAAAAGATGCTTTGACAAAAACATTTGAAAGTTAGCCTGTCGATAGGATATGTGCTGTCCTGTGCCAGTTTAAGCTCATTTCAGGTCCTGGGCGCAGAAAATCTACGGCCGCCTTGGCTTTGGGCCCGTACTAGAAAATCTGGTTAAGTTCAGCTTATTCGGGCCCCGGGCCCTTAGGCACTCTCCCGAAGAACCCAAATGGATAAACTGGCACTGGTGCTCCCCACACTGAGTCCAAAATAGTAAAAGGAATTTTGCCGAAATTGGTAAATGGTTTTTTTTTAAAAATTTTTATGATTAAGTATTTGATGACATGAGATGAGCTTTTATTAGTTTTGGATTTGATTTTTGAATTGGGAAAAGTCTCTGCACATTTTCCATCATGAAATTAATGTCTCTAATATTTTGCATCGTTCTTATAAACTAAGCACCTTATCACTCTTTAAAATTTAAAATATTTAAAGTTTGTAGCATTCATCATGAAAATGTTGCTATTTAGAACATGTTCGTCTGAATTTTATGCGTGAAATATCGAATGACTCAGCTTGGTTCCTTCAAAAAAAAAAAAAAAATCTTGTTTCTAATCCCAATTCTTGACAAAATGAAGTATACATTAAAAAAATTTGCTGTTTCTAACCGAGAAGCAAAAAGGAAGAAAATTTCAAACATACTTGAAAACTTTTTATGAATGAAGTAGAAAGTTTACCTCCTTTAACTACATCTAAGTATGAACCTCCTTTATATATAACTACATCTCCTTACATCTTTGCATCTGATTTCAGCTTATTATTGTTGGTCGAATTCGCGCGTACATGAATATCTGAAGAATCAATCTTTTTTTTTATCTTTTTTAGATGCTTGAGTTCAGATGAATCCCCAAACTGAAAAATTACTTTCAATCACACGAATATTAACTTCATGAAAGTATATTTTAAATTTCTTTCAAATTACATTGTGTTATTCTCAGAATTTGTATTAAAAAAAGTTTCTCTTCCCATTGTGAGTTTGATCACATTTACTTTTTGAAATTATTCACACTTTTCATCTATCTGGCAACCTTGTGAACCGGTTTTGCATGTAAACAAGAAATGCTGGTAGAATTGATAAAATATTGAAGTGAGGTTCCCTTTGGGAAACTTCACATCGTCTTTTCAATTGTTCAATTTAAAAAGTCGTTAAAAATCGAATGTCTCTTTGATTAAAAATGTTTACCTCTTCAAATGTGAGTAAAACTTTATTTAGTGTTAGGCTATGTAGAAGCTAGATATCGTGTTTAATTTTTTAGTGTTAATTATTTATTTCGTAATCTCTTTATCATGAAATAAATGTATCATACATTAAACAATAAATCTGCTCTTTTTTACAATAACCTTGCTCTTTAAATTTCGACATTTATGTGGAAGATATTTTTCAACTATTTTATCTTACAATTTTCTTACATGTTACGTTTTGTATTGGAATATAGTTTCGTCTATTAACGAAATTCAAGTAATTAAAACAGAATAATAATTGTATACTTCTCTTTAAAACTACTTACTGTGTGACTCAGTTATGTTATATAACTGAAAATTTGTTATGTAACTGTTCAGAACCATTTCTTTAAAAAAATGTTGTTATATATACTATGTTTTGCTCAAGTATTATAAATTTAATTCGCGTATTTATCAAATGTATACTTTACTCTTAAATTATTTCTAATAATTGTTTAAGGTGTAGCTCAATAAGTTTGCTTTAAATTTTCTTGTTGGGACTATAAGGAGAATGTCGTTGGGTTGAAATTCTTATGCTTGTTTGCTGTCTTTTCTTCAACTTTTCCACCACTGTTTTGTATTCTATAAATATTTCTTATAAATATATTTAAAGCAACTCGAGTAAAATTAACTCTCAAGGTATGTGATTTAATATTTGGGTAAAGGTATTAATTTTTATAAAGCTCTTAATTTGTAAGTAAACTTTAATTATTATTTTTTGTTATTTGTTACCTTTTTGTCATTAATTTGGTTGATTTGTCACCATTAATTTTGTTCTTTCATGTAAGCTATTACAATTTTTTTATGAAATATATCACTTAAACTTTATTCAATTAGAATTTTTCCATTAAAAAGGAATATTTTTAATAATAAAATGTATTAAAAATATGATTTTTTCTATTTATTGTGTTTTTCTTGATTTTGATAAATTATTTAGGTGTTAGTTTGATATCGGGAGTAATAGCGCCAAGTTGTTTATGTTCGCCAAGATGAGCGATAACATTACAATATGGTTACCTTAATATTTTTATCGTCTGTCGATGTGGTTGCCATGGGGATAACGCATGTTAGAAATAACTAATTGGTTTTTTCCCGCTTTAACCCTATTAATTTCAGACGATTTTAATAAAAATTTCTTATTTCTGTAAAAATGTAACCATTTTCAGTGTTATTTTTCTATTGTTTTCATCTTCTGTATAATTCTCTGCTATTTTCGAATATGGATATTTCAAAAATGAGCGAGTACTAGAATATTTTTTTCTTAGGAGAATAAGTGTTGTGCTTTTTTAATTATCGCTATGAATCGTTTTTGGAACTAATTTGATAACGGGGGTAATAGCGCCAAGATCACGCCAAGCAGCGCTTCTTGTTGCTGGAATGAAATCCAATATGGCGGCCTAGCGGAAATTTAATGATATACAATAATTTAAAAGAATTGTTTTGAAATACATTGAAATGTATTTCAAATAAAAAATATAGGAAGAGATCGAGAATAGCCTAGATCAATCAATAAATAATGAATAATAACATTATGTAATAAAAAGTAACATGAACTAATAATAGTATTATAAGCAGCATATAATAATCTTATATTATTTTATCGTAATTATATATAATATTCATATAGTACGATTTTATAACTGATATTAGAAATAATAATCATATAATATAGTTAAATAGTAATTATTAAAAAGAATAATCGTCAAATTGTAAAAAAATAATAATGCATAAGAGAACTCGTAATACATAACTATAAATAAACATAACAGCTATAAATAAACAAAAGAAATAGTTATAAATAAATAAGATAATAATTATAATTAAATAATAATTATTATAAATTAATAACAATATTAGTTATAAATAAATAAAATATAATATAATAATAATTATAAATAAATGCTAAAAGAAACAATTATAAATAACGAATATTATATATGATGATTACACATAGTAATAATTGCATTTTTTTTCATTATGAATAAAATAATTACATAATGTATGTTAAAATTAATTTAGAATATCAATTACAAAGTAGTGAAAGCTTGCAATATGAAACTTGCACTGCAAGTTCCTTCAACGAGTATCATCGAACAAAGAACGTAAAAAAAAATTTTTTTAATGAAAATAAACTATTTATAGCGATAATTAAAAGCACAACACTTATTATTTTAAGAAAAAATATTCTAGTACTCACTCATTTTAGAAATATCCATATTCGAAAGTAGCCCATAATTATCCCGCGGTCACTCGCGCCTGTTTTTGCTACCTTCGTTACTCGCGGGGTGTAGGGAACACCCCAAACTTTTAACGCGTGTATTTAATTATAAAAATAAAAATTAAGTCATTTTGATACATATTTATAAAGTACAAGATGTGTTTTGTATTATACAAATAAAATTATTTAATTTATTGCACACAAATGAGACTAACATTAATTTAAACTAAACATACAAAATTTTCATTTTAAAATACATAATTTTATATTTTTTCATAAACCAGTAAAACGTATATGTCAGTAATAAATATACTTTATGATTAATGAGATAATGATAGTAGAAAGTAGAAAAATAATATTTTAATCATTTTCCAAATTTTCAGAGCAGACTGTATACAAATGCTCAACTTCTCGCCGGAATTCTCAGCCCTCCAGATAAACTTTTCAAGGTCATTACATTCCAACCGTTCCTTAAAGAGGGATTGCATCACGCCTGAAGGTTCAATGACCTAAAATGTGCAGCTACAGAAAAAATCGTGGTTCTGCACATTCTTTTTAGAAATCTGGGAGGATTTTCTTGTTGCTGGGGTGTAGAGAACACACCGCGCGAGTGATCGCGGGTTAAACAGAAGACGCAAATAGAAAAATTAAACTGAAAATGGTTAAACTTTTAAAGATATCGTCTGAAATTAAAGAGTTATAGTGGGAAAAAACGAATAAAAGTTATTTCTAATATACGTTATCCCCATGGCAACCACATCGACAGATGATAAAAATATTAAGCTAACCATATTGTAACATTATTGCCCATCTTGGCGAATATAAACAACAGCTTGGCGCTACTACCCCCGATATCAAATTAGCACATTGTTTATTTTCGTTTTATTTTACGTTTTAAAAATGTTTTTTTACATTCTTTATTCGATGAAATTCGTTGAAGGAACTTGCAGTGCAAGTTTCATATTGCAAGCTTTCACTATTTTGTAATTAGAATTCTTAATTAATTTTAACATACATTATGTAATTATCTTATTCATAATGTAATACAAAAATGGAATTACTACTATGTGTAATAATAATATAATAATTGTTATTTATAATTGTTTCTTTTAACATTTATTTATAAATATTATTACATATTTTGTTATTTATTAATAATTATTTATTTATAACTATTTTTGTCTATTTATAGCTATTCTTATGTTATTTATAATTATGTAATACGAGTAATCTTATGCATTATTTTTATTTTTTTACAATTCAACGATTATTCTTTTTTATAATTACTGTTAAATTATATTATATGATTATTATTTCTAATAATTGTGTTATTAAATTGTACCATATGAATATTTTATATAATTACGATAAAATATAAGATTATTATATGCTGCTTATAATACTATTATTATTGCATGTTACTTTTTATTACATATTATTGATATTCTTTATTGATTTATCTAGGTTATTCTCTCAATCTCTTCCTATATCCTTTATTTGGAAATACATTTCAATGTATTTCAAAACAATCCTTTAAAATTATTGTGTATCATTAAATTACCACTTGGCCGCCATATTGGATTCCAATCCAGCAACAAGAAGTGCTGCTTGGTGCTATTACCCCCGATATCAAATTAGTTCCAGAAAAATGAAGGGTTATTTATGTGATTGAAATTATTCATGATACCTTACTAAAAATTAATTATAAAAATAAAATTGACTCTTACTTTATAGGCTTTACTATATATTATTGACTTTACTCCTATTACCACATTATTTATATTACCACATTATTTATATTATCACATTATTTATATTATCACATTCATTCACTTATAACATTTTTTTGTATTATAAAAATGAATGTTAGAATATTCATACAATAAAAAAATAAAGATATATATATTAGAGTTAATAAATAAACTTGGTATATTTTAAGTACTCTTTGGTCGTTAAAGTTGAAAGTATTTTACAACTTAAAAAATAAGAGTAGTACAACTTTTCACTGTTCTGTTTTATTACAATGTTTATAACAAGATACATATAAAATACTATTACACAGACATTCATATTAATATTATTCATGAGGAAAATCATGAGTGTTTTTTTTTCATTTATTTATTAAATGCCTGGCCATCGACTATCAAGTCATTAGGCAATTAGCTCTTCATTCTTTTTTCACAATGCTGTCCAAACTCTTTAAGTGCAGAGCGCACATCTATATGAGAAGTGTCCATGATTTGTCTAGAAGCACACTAGGCACAAAAAGGGGAGTCAGATTAAAATGAAACAAATGATTACAAAGGCAGTCAATAATCTAAACTTGGCTACAGCAGCTGCGAGGAGACTCTGAGACACAGTTAGGTTTTGACACATATGAAATACTTTTATACAAAAATACATATTAATACTATTCATGATGAAAATCACGGAAGTGTTTTTTTTCTTTCCATTCAGAGGCATAAAAAATACATTGCACACTTCACATTTTGAATGGCTTACTCTGTACAGATTTTTTTCCATGCACTTAACAGCACCCTCGGTTTTTTTTTTTAATTGCTACTGTCCAAAGAGTCTACATTGGAAGAATAACATAGCTTCTGTTGTTAGGCTGTGCATTCTAAGTATATCTGTAAGGAGATGAGGTAAAATTCCAAATAGCTAAAATCAAAAATACTCATTTTACAAATAAGGAATTTCTAGTAAAAAACAGGCTCACTATTTTCCATAATGTACAAAAACAAAAATATCTATGATTAAAATAAATAAAAATCAGGGATTTAAACTTTAAAAAAATTATAAGCAAAGCAACTATTTCTTTAGCTTCATAGACCAGTATTTCAAAATGAGTTAAAATGAAATACAGTAACAATCACTATACACTTCATCTCAATGGTATTTAAAAGTATCTTTTCAAAAAATATTTTTAAAATAAAGTAAAAAGACACTTTTTAAAATTTGGTGATGTTTTTCAGGTCTTATAAAAATTTTTTTTACTACATTGATTTATTACGTCAATTTTTTTTATCACATTTCCCTGCAAGCAGCTCAATATAAACCAGCCTTTGCAAAAAATTAGTTGTCTTAAAATTTGAGCTGGCCAAGGAAGTTCAAACTGTCAGATGATTAAAATTTCATCATTTTGAAGCGAAAGCGTTAAGTTACACTGCAAACTTCAAGTTAAAAGTTATAGAGAAGGCTATCGAAATCGGGAAGCTGCAAGGTTTTTCAACGTTGACGAATTGAATATTTGTTTGTGGAGAAAAAACAAGACCAACTTCAAAAATTGTGATCGACGTGCAAATTGGCGTGGAAAACCTCACTGGCCAGAATTAGAGGAAAAAATAAGTAAATGGATTTTAAAAGAAAGAGACGATGGGAAAGCAGTCTCTATCTTAATTTTTTTGCTGTTAACTGGCTAAATTTTTTTAAAAAAAAAGGATTTTTTCCGAGTGGAATGTTTTGTTTAACAACTCAAAACATACATGGCAGTAGCAAAGAATTTTTTTGTATATTATTGAGATTATTGTAAAAAATATTATCAAACATATTTAAAAGGACGTTTCTTAATAAAATTTTGTTACTTAATGTTTTAAACTTAAATGTTTTAAAAAACTAGCTAGAGTTCTCAGATCTAAATTTTTATAAAACTTTTATAGAACAGATATATATGTATAAGTATCTTCAAAAAATTTCAAGATTATCTTGAACAGAAAAACAATTTTATTGAATAGAAAACCCTTTCATATCTTCCAAAATGAAAATCTGAGAAAAACACATTTAAAATTTGTAAAGGCATAAAACAGAAACTAATGACAGTAAATCTCTTAATTTTTTAATACGTTTTTTTTTCCAACTGAAGAAGGTTGTAAAATAGCTTATAATTTTCTGAGACAAAAATCGATTTAACCTATATTATATCATATAGGAGCTAATCTCTGACTGCAATATGTAATGGTATTAATTAATCATTATTATTGTTGTTACTAAAATCAATTACTGTATGAATCAAAACTTGAATTTTACTTTATACGTGCAGCATAGAATAAGTCTAATTGTCATACATCACTTTGACACTATTGGTACTGCAATTCATGGTTAGCTGTTCTGTGATTAAATGGTTTAATTTTTTTTTGATAAGTATGTAAAATAATCTTTTTATGGATAATGTCTAAGAAAAAGGATTTAAAAATTAATTATTTATAAAGTTTCATTTTTAAAATTTGTCTTAATCACTTGAATTAATGAAATTATATACTGATGTATAAAAATAACACTTTGTTATAAGCAGATTTCAACCTTTATTAGTATATGTATTTTTATGTTACTAATAATTTTTGAATTGTACGTTCATTGAAGATATTTAATTAACATAGTAACTCTTTTGTAAATCAATACAAATTATTGGATTTTAAAAATATGAAGAAGCCAATGAGCTGATTCTTTGGGATGACAAAAAAGAAGAAAAAAATTCTTTGGGAGGAGTAGAAATTACTTTCAAACAGCTAAAGGAAACACATTAACAGCTAGGTTGCACAAGTTTTTTTCTTGCATAATGTACGATGAGCACACAATATTCGTCTTGGAACAGTGAAGAAGGGCAAACGCGGGGGTCAAGCAGTCGTAAAAACCAGATTAGGCTTCTTTCCCTCCCTCTTCATTGTGGACGGACCAAAAGGGAGACACCAGATACTTTTTTTGTATTCAGTTTATGTCGTCTAAAATGGAATTCTTAGTACACAGTTTTGTCGTATTTTCTTGAATACCAGAAATAATAACATTAATTTATAAAATAAGAAATGGAAACGTGGTTAAAAAAGATTATTGACCATTTTCACAGAAAAATGACGTTTTCTTTTAAAAGACTCGTATCGAAGCTTATGTTCTTGATGAGTGTTTCTTATAAAGCAATTCAGAAATTCAAATTTAAGTACAATTTGTTTCTACCATCTACATTTTCTTAAACAGGATACCACATAATGTAGCCTATTTTCTGGGTTACTAGATTAAATGAAGCTGTTATTTGGTTACCAAACACACACACACATGCGTAAAAATTAAATAATATGTTTGAAATGAATTAGGAAAGGAGCTTGTGTCAAAAATCGTTTTAACCTACAATTATATTATATAGAAGCTAATATCTTATTGTTATCTAATGAGACATTAACATCGAAGTATTATTATTGTTATACTAAAATCAATAACAGTATGGGACTTTAAACTTGAATTTTCATTTACATGTACAACATGGAATATGTCAGGTGTATTGTTATGCGACACTTTTATCAACGATGTAATTCAGAATTCGAGGAATGCGTAATTATTCGAATCTCGGCGTACACATTAACGATGACTAATGAGTGAATATTATTAGTCACACTGTACAGCTACACGAGGGCTTTTGGCGACGGATCACGTAATTTTGAACTATGGTCAAGTGACGAGGATGACACCTTAGCTGGCTCCCCATCTCTCATAACTACCCCACCACACCAACGGGAGGAAGTTTGAGCTCTCAACAAATTTAACGTGCATCGCTCTCATACACGGCGGGTCTTTAGTGGTACTGGGCTCGAACTCGCGTGACAAGGCCAGCCATAATCCGATACCTTAACCACTCGGCTACCGCTGCCACATGTCTATGTTCAAACCTCCTCCAGTTGGTGTGGAAGTACGTAGAGGGGGGTAGCTCAGATGTCGTCCTCGTCACTGGATTATGGTTCATAATTAGGAGATCGGTTGCCAAAAGTCCTCGATTAACGAAAAAGTACGACGTTAATATTCACTCACTCAACCATTATTAAAAGTTGTATTTTTATGTTATTAGTAATTGTGCACAAAATTTTTGTATTAATTGTGCGGTTATTGAAAAAGATATTTAATTAACATCGTATAACTCTTATATAAATCAATTCAAATGATTGGAATCAAATATGAAGTGACCGAAACTGATTGTTTGGGATAACAAAAAATAAATAAATAAAATTGCTTTGCTCCCATAAAAATAATTTTTCTAACAGGCTTCAGTAGTAAGAGTATGAGTTAAAAGCCATTTCCTTGAAAGAACCGATTATTCTCACAAATATCTCTTTATCAGGCCCGTTTTTGCGTTTAGGCACATGCCTAGGACGCTAGAGATTTGGAGGCGCAAAAAATTGGAGGGTGAAAAAAAACGGGAAAAAATTATAATTTTAGAGAATGCACAACCACCTAGTATTTATTAACAAGCCAATTATTCTCCTTCATTTTTATACCTAAGTAATCAAATCTTCATTTCGCTATCGGCCAAATTATGTAGATCGCTTGGCTTTACTTCCTCAAATCATATTTTGTTTCATGTATTAAGTTGTGTTCTGTTATTAAGTTGTGTTCTCTCTCAAAACTCGAAATAAAATCTTTATCGCAGCGTCTCTCAAACTGTAGGGTGCGTCCCCTCTAGGAGAGCGAGCTTATCGCGAAAAATCGAAAATAAAAGATTTAAAATAATTATCAATTTAATAAAATAATTTACAATTTAAAATAATTATAAAGTGTGTGTGTGTGTGTGAAATACATTCTTGTATAAGAAACAAATGAAGTACATATTCACACTGATGTAATACATACTACTTATAAATGTATCAAAACTGCACAAAGTATTTAATAATTAATTTATCAATATTCAATTAAAAACAAGTTTAGTAATTACTAGTGACTCCCCTGGGCTTGTCATAAACAAAACAATGTTTATCTTGATAATTAGTACGGTTTATAGTTAAAGTCGTATTGTATTGTGGTTTTACCATCAAAGTACATTATAATTGCATTCAATACATTTTACGAAGGGAGATCTGCGATGAAAATTATGGCTGAAAATTGGATCGCAAATATTGAAAGTTTGAGAAGCACTGCTTTATCGAAATCTACAACACTCTTTTGTGACCGTGGTAGCCGAGTGGTATAGGTATCGGATCGTGGCTGGCTTTGTCACGAGTTCGAGCCCAGTACCACTAAAGTCCCGCCGTATATGGCAGCGATGGAGGCTAAATCTGTCGAGAGCTGAAACGTCCTCCCGTTGGTGTGGTGGGGTCGTTAGGAGAGGGGAGTGTCAACTCAGGTGTCGTCCACGTCACTTGACCATGATTCAAAATTACGAGGTTTGTGATCAATAGCTCTCTTGTTGCTTTGTAGAGCAACGTTAAACATCAAATGACACACATTTCCGGGTTTTTCACCCACTAAGAAAGTATACACACCACGAAAGTGGTCTTCAAACTGTGTTCCACGGAACCCTGGAGTTCCACGACACATGCCCAGAGGGGTTCCACGAGTCACAATAAATAAATCGAAATTAAAAAAAATTATAAATGTGTATGCAAAATGGATTCACGTTCTCTATGAAGTTTGCATCCCCACAAGAATTTAAAGCTCATTCCTGTCATTGAGAAACTGAAAATTTTATTTCAACATAAAAACTTTATTTTGCAAGACTTTTTAAACCTTTATTATAATATAATAAAAGATATTAAAATGTGTTTTATTTTTTTATATATTACCTAATAGATTGTAAAAATTTTATTGTTTACTATCCCGGGTTCCACGAGATAATTGTATACTCGTTAGTACAATGTCTTGCAAAACTAAATTTTGTTTTCAAATGGAAAGTGCATCTTTTGACATTTGTTGGGAAAACACCTACAATAAGGGAGAGGTAACGACTTATCGACCTATCAACAGATTTGATGTCCAAATTCTAAATTTAAGCAAGAAAAGTTCCTAAATCTTTTGTTGCAAATTCATACAAAATACTCAATATTCCTCTTAACATTTTAATGCCATTCAGAACAATGTGTATAAGTGAAAAAAATATTTCTTGGAATAAGTGGCTACAAAAACAAAGTATAGAAATAAATTAAGCTCAGAATATGTAATGCGATTACAGTTAATTTCAATGGGCTTAGACTTCGACGGTTTGTGTGAAAAAATCAAGCATATGTTCTAGTTACTAAACATAATGAATGGGTGGGTGAAACCTGGATCACAGATTAATATTATTAATTAGTAAATTATATTAAAAGTAGATTACAATTTTTAATAATCGATGCAATGCTTCTTTTTAATTGCCTTTACAAAAAAGTGTGTGTGGAATAGGGTTCGACAAAAATACTTTCTAGTTCTAGAGGCTTCACAAAAAGACCTTTTAGTTCTAGGGCAGAGGTGGTCAACCCGTGGCACGGTGCAGCTGTAACGGGGGCACGCAGACATACTGAAAAATTAAAAGAAATTTGAATACATAATAATAAATAATTTTTTACAATTTTATTGAAGTGGGGTTGTCTCAGACAAAAGTCTCAAAATTTGGATCAAAATATGTTTGTGTAAATAAAGGTTTTCTGCTATTAATATAATAACATAAATATTATTCATATAACTAGCTGATGTGCACCTATAATAACCTAATTTTGGTAGCTTCTGCAAAAGTTAAACCTAATATAGATGACGTGGTTAAAAAAAAAGAGTAATTCAAAAAAGCCACATTAAGTAAATACTAACTGTTTAATAATTATTTAAAATGAAATGTTTCAAGTTACTCGTTTTTATTTTGTACCTAACTTGACTGAATTGAGGCTGGAAAAAGTTTATTAACAATAAAACCTAAATTTGCACTTCATCTTATTTTTAAATTTCTTGAATTTTAAAAAATGTGCTATTTGCGTAAAAATTCCATAATAAGAGAGCCTTTAAGTAACATTTTTTTTTACTCTTCCATATGATAAAATGTTGGACGTGGCACTCATAATTATTTTTTTATCAAATTGTGGTACTCTTCCCGAAAAAGTTGGCCACCCCTGTAGTAGAGTAGAAAAAGTTTGAAAACCACTGTGGTAGAATCACCCCACTATCAGTGCTAAAAATAGAGGCGCCCTCTCCCCCCCCCCCACAACTGTCCTGTTCAAAAGATTCCCCCTCTATCGGTCATTCTAAATTTAAGCAGAGACTAACAGTCAGCTGATCTCAAGGTCACTTGACCGTTGCCTTTTCGAAAGGATGTCATGCGGCATCTCATGACGTAGTTTTAGGGTTACTTTATTTTTTAAACCCGCTCATTTTTTCATGGGAAAAAAAAGCAGAATTAGTGTTTCTGAAGTGATTAAAGTCATTATTCGTGTAGCAAAATGTTCTTTTTCATAAAATATAGTATTATTAATGTGTATTTAAGCAGTTTATGCGGTAATTTTATTCTAAAGTAACGTTTTAAAAATTTTGTACTTAGATTGCATACACGTGGCACCATCTGCAGACATTGTAATAAAGCTTGCCAAATATGGCGTCAGAAAATTCTGGAAGCAAGGATATATGTATTTTTCGTAATTTTAAAATTTTCTAGACTATTTCTGACATTTCAAAGCGGATTTATATGAGTAATTTACGTTCTCAGCAAAAGTTTTACGCACGCCTGAATAATGTGTTTTCATTGTGCAAAAGTACCCTAACCATTTCAGTACATTTGGCAGTCCCCCTTAAGGAATATTAACATCTCTGAAAAGATTTGTATCAAAAACATACTATTGAGTTATTGATACATTTTGTTCATCCCTTTACATTGTTCATGTGCTGTATACCTTTTGCATTTGAGTTAAAACATCTTATATTTTAATTACATATATAATTCTCAAACTGTAATCTGGAGGGTCTATGGAGGCTTTTCAAAGGATGCATAAAAATACGAGAAAAATAAATGGCAATAGGGTCAGGTGGGAGAAAGTGGGGTAAAATCAAGCTTTTTTTTAGAGATAAAGTCCTAAAAAATCAAACTATTAAATTGATTTTAATGAAACTTTTGATGCATTTTATATTCATTGGATTCATATAGATTAAACATGAAGCATAGCCAGTGATACATTTGGAAGGGTATGTTTTGATCCCCCCCCCCCCCCCCAGTTTACCCCATGATGGTGGTACTAAAATTGGTGTACATTTAAATAAAAATATGTAGATATTCTTTTTTTTAAAATAAGAATACACTGAAATATATAAATGTGTCTTGATCATATTTAATGGTACAAATGGGCAAAAAAAAAAATTTTTTTTTCACGTATTTAATTAAAGAAATAATGCCCATGGCTATCAAAATTAGGTTCACATATTATGCAGCATATATCACTGAACTCTACACAATCTTCATCATCAATAGCAGGAAAAGTGTAATAGCCCCCCAATGGTGACTTGGTCAGATAATTTGTGATAAAACTCATTATATATATAATTTCCATCACTTGTCCAATGGAATTTAGATGATTGACTTCTTGATGGGTACTCAACCTCTACCCATGATCCTTGCTTTACTTCTTTAATACTTTATGTATCTTTTACATCCTTCTTAATATTTTCTTGGTTTAATTTGTTCTAAGGGTCACTCTTCAGCTGCCAACCTTTCCAATACATTTCATTGGTTAAAATCTCATCATTCTTGCTCTGTACTCTTCTCTTTCTCTTTGAATTCTCAATGGCTAAAATTGTATTTACAGATGGTGTGAGAGAGTTTATATTATTGCTTTCTTTAAATCTTTTAAAGGTGAGTTGATAGACTGTGTGTGCTTCAGAAGATGCAATGGTTGTGGAAGGATCTGTTCTTGTACCATGCTCTTGGTTGTTTCCCTTTTCTGTAATGAGAATACGGTGTTGGACGGCCTTTCTGTTCAAAGTCCTGATCCTTTAAATCCATTCATTGCATTCTGGTTTTCTTAATATAATTTCTCGGCATATTTGAACTATAAAAGGCAACATAAAAATTTATATTAATAGTAATTTAAAGTGTTATTAGTACCCACTTATAACAGTCAGTTTTTTTCTCTATCATTCCTCCCTTCCTAAACTAATTTAGGAAGTAAAATTTAAACAAAATGTGTTTCACAGTATTAAAAATTACTGCCTAGTGAATAAATATTAAGTAAATTAATTGTTTTAGTCACTTTATTATATAATATATATATATAGAGAGAGAGCATTGGATATTTTCTAAAGTTAACATTGAGGTAAAAAATATCCCTATCATAGAACACTTAGCTAAGCCTCTAACCATTACCTCACATAAAAAAACAACTCATGATAAATAGAATTATAAAATTTATTCTTGCCTTTTTATGTAAATCTGTTCCTAAGATATTGCTCTACAAGTCTGGATTAAAAATAGTTTTTGCCATTTAATATTGGTTTTAGAAGAAAGTTCATCAGCAGCCTCTAAACTAACATTCCACATTAGCAATCAGCATATTAAGAAACTTAATAAACATCAAACTTGTTACCAACTTCAGAAACTAAAATGAAAATATTTACTATAATCTCAATATATGTCTCTAAAAAAGGAATAACTAAATATCTTTATTTAAAAAGAGAGAGAGAGAGAAAACAGGTGTTTTTCAATATACCCCTACTTTACACCATGGACCCACTTTTCCCCCACCTGACTCTATCCCTTTTCAGAACAAAAGTATGCATATATTTTGCAAATATCCTGTTATAGGGGTATGTGTTTCATTTTTACGTTCAACCAATGAAGTATGATGAGCAACGAGAAAAGATTGAAAACTACCGATTTGTTAAATAATGCATGAATTTTTGTTGATTTGTAACAGTGATAAATGCATTTGCATAGTATATATTATAATTTTTTTAATATTAGATTTTATCTGGTTACTAATTAAAAGGCTTAAAGTTTTAATAAAGAATATAAAATAAGTTAAATATAAGTTTCTGCAATTGAAAGAGTATATTATGTTTCACTGTATACATGTGGGTTGTATTCTAATTTAATTTGTCTTAGGTTTTGACGTATGCAGTTACATTAGGAGTTGTGACAATTACAGCTCTTTTATTAAGATATTTGCTTCAAAAAAAGAAGTCTCCAAAACTTTTAAAGGATCCAAAGGTGAAATATAGTGTGCCACTTATTGAGAAACAGGTAATTTCCTTATCTGTGTAAATATAATCATAAAAAACTACTTATATCTATGTTAAATTCATTTAAATAAACATTTGTGTTATATACATTTTATTGTATAACTAGATGCTTAATCATGAATTTTTTTTGTATGTTATGGATGTGTTTTGAGGTTTTAAATTAGTGCTCATTAAAAATAGCATTCATCTTTTATATAAAAAAAAGTGATATTTTTATTTAAAAGCTAAGGACACACATTTCCCAGTTTATCTTTGCTCTTAATCCTCTTTTCTTTCACTCTTATTTATTGCATGCTTATAAATTGCTATAATCATGAACTTTTTTAGCATAGAAAGGAATAATGTAATAAATACATTATTTGGAGCATTTTTTTATATATACCTTGTTCTATTATAAAAAATGAAATATATTGTTTCATAAAATAAGCAATATATTTGCAATTTTTTTTCAAGAAACAAGTTTTTTTTAACAGTTTTTTTTCTACTAGTAAAACATTTATATTCAATAAAATTGTTTAAAATTTTGTATTTCAGTTCGAATGGAAAGAATTTGTGTGTGTAGCACCAAAAAGTTTATCTGGTACAGTGTTATGTACAATTGCTTAGTTTAAAAAATTTGATGCAGTGTATGTGTGTATGTTATTGTCTCAGAATATTTTCCCCTTCAATTCTTATGTAGCATGCATTATATTCCATATTACTTAGTTTAATCAGTCAAAATATGACCCAATCTTGAATCAAGTCTCATTATGGCTTAATGAAAAATGTCCATTGTATGAAATAGAATATTTAATAATAGAGAAATAACAAAATTAGGAGTTGAAAGTGACAGATAAAACTCAACTGTTTTCAATTGGTTGCACTGAATTCACATTAAAGTTAAAACAAATTTTTTTAACAGTGTTATAGATGTAGTGAATTTCACATATTTCATAATTTTCTTCTTGAATACAAAAATTACTGTAAAAGCATAGCATGTTTGCAACTAGGACGTTCAAAAATTACAAATCAACAAAACCTTTTTTGCTGTTTTGCTTTAAAAAACCCCCTCTCGTTGCACATCCTGCAATTTCCATGGGCAACCGTGTGACACACGTAGCACTGTGCAGTGAGTGGGTTAATATTTTAAATAAACTTTTTTAGAAAAATTATCACACACACACAAAAAAAATGTGATTTTTCTAATTTCAAAAATAATGTAAATTTATTACCTAGAGTTTTCTTAAAGATATTGTATTACTAGCTGCTTTTCTTTATATGGGCTAAATTTACAAAAATAAAACTCAGCATTCCAGCTGAGGAGCATAACATTTTTTAGTGAGTGCCAAATCTGGAGCAAGACAACATATCCAAAAGCATAAAATATTTTTTTTAATGAAGGACCACCTTTTTAAATTTTTAGTGAATTTGATCTATAATGAAAAGATTGAACAGAAATATGCCTTTTAAACTATAACAGAAAATGAGCATGCTAAAAAGTTAAATAGAAATGAATGTGTGTGAATAAAAATATGGTTAAAAATTTTAACACACACAGAAAAGTATTAACATCAGTAATGAGGTTTACTACTGCTGACCTGTAACACCAATTTCGTTTAGGAATTATAAAAACATCATAAAGCATATTCTATAAGTTTGCTGACTTTTATAAAATTATATTTAAATACTGATTTTTTATTTAAACTAAACTTATTTTGTGACTTTGATATTTTTAATATTTGCTTATGTTAATAAAAATCATAAGTATTATACTCTACTAAAATTTACCATTCATTTAATGAAATATTTCTTTTTCTAGGTTATAAGCCATGATACTCGTAGATTCCGTTTTGCATTACCCAGCCCAAATCATGTCCTTGGTCTTCCTGTTGGTAAATAACTGATCATACATATCTTTTAGATTGATAGAAATTTGAGAGTTTTTGTTTGGTTTCTGTAATTTTAATAATTCACCTGACTGTTTCAAATTTTTATGTTGGGCATTTTTTTTTAAACTTGTTTAAATATTTCTGATATTTATTTGTATGGAAGAGTAAATGCTATCTCTCTTTATAGTATTTAGATATAAAAATATATATCTTTATAGATTTATTAATGTAGAATTTATGTGCATTGTTGTGTTCTCTCTTTCCATAGGTCAACATATATATCTGAGTGCTAATATTGATGATAACATTGTTATACGTCCTTACACTCCTGTTTCAAGCGATGATGACAAAGGTTATTTTGACCTGGTTATTAAGGTATCTTTCAAAGTTTAAAGATATGTTTGAAAACCCTCAGAATGGTAGTTAACAAAATGTTATCTTTTACTAATATTTTAATTATCTAGTTTGTTTCAATCAATTCAACATTTTCCTAAGGCATAAGTGACACTTTCTGTTATTAGTGCTTGTTGTTTTTATATTATTTTAATGCTACTGAAAAAAATCTTTTAAATGATCTAAGCAGTTCTACTTTTAACTCTTTTCAATGTAATATTTTTTAGAAAAAAAATATTTAAATTACAGTTTTCTTAAATTTTTGGAGTTTTTTTTAAAAAGCTCACTGTTGCAATTGCATTGGTCTGTAAAGTAATTTTTAAGCTTGTATTTTGCTTCTGTAAGAAAAATGTTTGTCAGTTGATTAGTTTAGCCGAAGTAGTAAGAGAGTTTTTGGATGAGATTGCTCACAATCAGCCCTGCAGGTTGATTGTTGCTCAGTGCAGGTTACTTTTAATTTTCAGTACTGTAATTATTGATTACATAAGTAGAATAATAAAATCCTTGCTGTCCTATTGACTGATAATCTCACTGCCAGTGGAAAAGCCATTTGCCTTCTATTTTGCTTTTGTCATTTGATAAGACCAAGAGAGTGAATTTGGGAAAAACTAGTAAAATAAATAAATAAAAAAAAAACCTGGTAATTGTAGTTGAACATAATTAAAGTTTTAAATGATGTATATAGTTAGCATAGTAAATCAAATTGATTTTTGAAAGTGAATTCAAGAATAATCCTCTGCATAATTAAAAGTGCTAATGCACTAAAACTTTCAAAAAAATGATGCAATATTCAATAGCCAATATCGATTATTTATTTGGTTTTTGAATTAAAAGCATTGAATAAGTGTGTATTTGTGAACATCTCCTTATTAATGGTGTATCCTTTATATTGACTTTTTCAATTATTGTGACTTCACAATTTCATTTTAATCAGAATCTAAAATAAAAATTTCTAGGTTTATTTCAAAGGTGTGCATCCAAAATTTCCCGATGGTGGTAAAATGTCTCAGTACTTAAATAACATGAAAATAGGTGATTGTATTGATGTGAGAGGACCTTCTGGCAAATTAATGTATTTAGGAAGAGGTTTGTATTTTAACCTGTTTTGATTTTAACCATAATCTGTTTATCTATAAAATTTTAATATGCATTCTCTTGTGAAAAAAATGGTCAATTTAGTAGCTATACTGGTTATTTTTAAAGCGAAACATTTGATATTCATTGTAACTAATGTTATGTAAGTTTTTGACACTAATCTAAGCATTTTATTGCATTAATTTAATATAATTAAAGTGCTTCTTGGCAAAAAAAATGTGGCTTAATTTTATGGATATTTCTTCACTCAACTGTATGTAATTTGTAATTTACTGACTTAAGTACTTTTTTTTAAGGGAAATTCAGTGTTCAGTTGGATCATAAATCTCCCCCAGAAATATTTCAAGTAAAGGAAATTGGAATGATTGCTGGAGGAACTGGTAAATGAGGAATATTTGTTAAATATTATAGTATATTTTTAGTGAATGAATGTCAGAAATCGAAAATTGCGGTTTAAAGGTAAAATTATCAGAAGAAACATCATCAAACTAATAACTAAAATAGAAAATTCTGATAATGAATCAAGAAATAAAGGCACTGAAACTGAAATAAATTCTTTTAAGAGAATTTAGAAAACAATTAGTTGAAAAAGATATCAGTTTTAAAAGTACAAAAAGCAAAATTGAAAATTTATTTTATGTTAATGAAATAGAAATTGAAATTACAAGTTGGGAATATTCGGATAGATTCATTCTTGATCACTGGACTAAAAAGAATCAAATTTAGAAAATAATTCTTATTCAGTTAGCTTGATAGTTAAGACTAAAACTATTTAACTTGAAAAGTATTTTTATAGTGACCCTTTTGAATGTTTTAGTTAGTTTGAGAGTGCATTGCATAACTGTAATGGTAAAACCAAAATAGATTACAGTAATTGAAATTTTATTTAGGTAAAACAAATGGCTGCATTAGTAGATTCTCATCAACAAAAGTATTTTATGATGTGGTTTTGGAATTATTAAATATTGCTTAGGACTATAAATACTATAATCCAATAATGCTTGAATCAGTGGTTAAAATTATCAGCTATTAGAAGTATAAATGGCTTAGGTAAGTCGAAGAAAATTTTTGGTAGAGCAGAAATGCAGGTCAGAATCTTAGAATTGTTAGAAGTTGAAATAGAATCACATGAGACTTTCAACTCAAATATTATTACAGAAGTTACTGAAAGAGCTTGTTTTAGATCTCAGTAGAAATTTTTCAAATGACAATTATGCTTTTAAAAACCTATTCACTTTTGTAGACAGAAATGCAATATAGTTCAAACATCTTTATTAACAACCAAACAAGACTAGCTAAATTTCAGCAATTAATCTAGGAGTAATTTAAAAAATTTGAGCATCAGAAATCATTTAAAAAAAATACTGGATTTATCCAAATTGTAAACTATATATCTAGTTCCAATTCTAATTGTGTTTTTGTGATAGTACAGGACACAAAATTTGTGAATATAAAAGTAATGTGCCAAGAAAAAATAAACCAAAATTAGAAGTTCATTGTTTTCAAAATATCACATAGCTCATTCTGTAAAACTCAACAACTGTAGAAATTTAGGTCAAGGTGTACTTTACTGCAAACCTGCTGTGTGATGAGTGAGTGAGTGAATGTTAACATCACATTATTTAGCTACTCGCGGGCTTTTAATGATGGACCTCGTAATTTTAAACCATAGTTGTGATGAGGGTGACACGTGAGCTGCCCCCCCCCCCCCTAATTTTCACACCAATGGAGGAACATTTAAGATTCGATAGATTTAACATGCATCCCCTACACGGCAGGTCTTCAGCAGTACTATGTTCAAACTCATGACATGTCGACCACTTGGCTATTGCTACCACCCTGCTGTGTGTATCATGAGGAAAAAACAAGACTGGGTAAGGTTCTACTGACAATGTATTTGAAAAATGGTGGATGCCAAAAAGCTTTGTGGATGCTTCATCAAATAAAGAAATCGAAAAGGAAAGATTATCATCAATTTCTTTCGTTCTGTTTATGCAATAGAGAATATATAAAGGTATGAAATTAGAATTGTATAACAGAAATAATTGTTGAGATTAAAGCTTTTGTTTGAGAAATGATTACTACTGCTTCCATGGCAGCATTAGATATCGAGACTAGAGTTATTTTAAAATTTAAAGAGGGTTTTTCTTTTGGTTGATATATTCTATAGTTCTGATTGAAATGTAAGTTAATATATTGATTGGAACAAATGTATTCTGGGATGTTATTTATAATCATAAAACTAAGAAAATTGACTCTTAAATTGTATTCAAATCCCTTATTTTTAGATTTACATTGCAGGAAACTTAAAAACAAGATTTGTAAAAATAATATTTTGCAAGATCTATCAAATAATGTAAGTGTAGGTTCCAATGAATGGATATTATGAGATTTAGAATCACTGAGATTATATGTGATGACAAAAAGTTGTCCAGTTCGATTAGACTTGATACAATTGGAAAAACATTTGAAATTTAAAAATGGAAAATATGTAACTTGTTTGTTGTGGAAAGATAATTAAATAATTAATAAATATTTTTAGCATATATAAAAAGGCTTGAGGATTTGCTAAATGTTGAGAAAATGAAATGGATTGCTGAAGGCTTTGAGTGCATAATTCATGCTCGTCTTTGTAAGGTAATAATTGAAGAATGCTCTAGGAATAAATATGAATATTTTATGCCATAAAAACCTTTTGTGAGATGATAAAGATACTCCTAAAGTTCGTATTGTTTTTAATTATAGTTCCAGTAACACAAAGTTTATTCTAAAATAGTTATCTTGAAACTGGATTGAATGTAAATCAATATGTATTGTGCATTCTTTTAAATTCCACAAAATTCAAAATGAGATATATACCTCGGATATGCACTGTCCAGTCACATTAACATGACCCTCTGTCAAAAACCAGAATAACCACCTTTCACAGAGCGGACTGCTGCTAGATGTGTAGGGAGAGTCAATTAGATTCCTGAAGGTGTTCACTGGGATGTTGAACCATGCTGTCTTCAGTGCTGTGGCCAGCTGCGCTAGATTACGCGGGTGAGGATCCATGGTGCGAGCAACCCGATCGAGATGGGCCCACGAATTCTCGATTGGGTTTAAAACAAGTGAGTTACTGGTCAAGGAAGAATAGTAAACTCACATCCTGGTGCTCTACAAACCACGTACGCACACTGCCAGCTTTAGGACATTTTGCAATGTCCTGCTGGTAGATGCCATCATCCTGAGGAAAAACAATGCATATAGGAGTGGACATGGTTCACTAAGACAGATGCATACTTGTATTGATCCATCGTGCCTTCCACAATGATGAGTGAATCCAGGTAATGCCAGGGAAACATTCCCCAAACCATAATGCTCCAGCCTGGACTGTTCTGGCAATCGTTGCAGGGTGTTTGCTTTCAGAGATTTCACGCTGTATACGCCAACGTCCATCTGTCTGATGGAGCATAAAACATGATTCATTGGAAAACGCTATCTGTCACCACTCGGACATCCAGTTGCGGAACTGGCGTGCAAATTCCAGCCTTTGTTGACGAGGAACAGCATTCAGCATAGGTGCATAAACCAGGCACCTGCTTCAGAGGCTCAGACGCATCAACATTCACTGAACAGTAGTTTTGAGACACTGTTGGTAGCCCCTTGGTTCATCTGGGTGGTCAGTCGCTCAATGGTAGCACCTATTCACCTGAACGCATCTCTGCAGCCGTCGTGCACCTCTGTCATCTATGGCCCATGGTGCACCATATTTGTCACGTCGCTGATTTTGGACAGTCCCATTTTACCATGCACGGTGGCTCGCAAATAGCTGTTTCGGAAATGCTTCCATCTTTGGTCCAAAAGCCAATGATCATGCCCTTTTAGACATCGGATAAATCGCTGTTTCTGCTTTACACCAACGATTGCAATGTTTTCTGAAGCCTTCGCACACACTTTATATATGCCCAACTGCACTGTGCTGCTACCTGCCTTCTGTGATTGGTTATTTAACGTCGAAAGTATATGTGGTGGTAACACTAATGTGACTGGACTGTGTAAAAAGAGCATATTTAATGGGGTAAGTGTAGTGGAAGTAGATAGGCCCTTTATAAAAATTCAAAATTATGCTAAGAACTCGTCTGTTCTTTGGTTGTAAGACATTTCCAATTATAGCAAGTGCAACAATTAAGAAGCACATCAAACAGTATTTAGAGAACAAGCCTAAAAGTATAAAAATGTTTGATACATTTCTTTATGTGGATGATTTGTATTTTAATGAAGTCTATAAGTTATCTTGAGATTTTGCGATTTTAAAGGCAGGATGGAATGAATTGGCAAAAATTAAATACGAACTCTGAAGAGATAAGAATGTTGGGTATTGAACTAAGACTTCAAAGTGATAGTGTTTCAAATGGTCAGTTGAAAGTATAAGTTTCAAATTGGAATACATTAAAGATGAGTTGTCAATATTTGAGATCTTGCAGAATTTGCAAAACATAAAAGGATTTGTTTTGCATGCTGCTTCTATGATTTTTGGACCCTGTTGGCTTTATTAGTTCCTTGATAGTTAAGTAAATGCTTACTACAGGAAATTTGGTTTTGAGGTATTAATTGAGATGGGGAATTACCTGAGATTGGCTTATAACTAGTGTTTGTGTATCAAATGCTTAAAGGATTTTACTATGAAATGAATTATTTTGGATCTTGCAAAAATGTAAATTATTCTAAATTTGAAGTGCATATCTTGAGTGATACATCATCATTGGTCTATGATGAGTTGCTTATTTTCAATACCTAAAAATGATGAATTAGTGACTAGATTTACAATGTTAAAATGTAGAATATCTTTTGTCAAAAAGTTCAGGCTACCTACTGTATTGGAATTAATGGCAGCAGTGACAGGTGCAAGAGTTGAGAAATATCTTTGTTGTCTTTTGAATGTTCTAGAGTTGCCGAATTTAGTTTTGGGTATTTGTTAATTGTTCCTCATGGGATAAAAGGTTATGCAAAGCATCATAAGGAGTTAACTTATGTAAAGAAATGCAAGAAAATCTGATCCTAAGTCAGGGAATCTTTGTAGGGGTTGTAATAGTCCAATCGGGATGCATTTGTTTGATGTTCACTGCAGAACAAACTATGGTGGTCTGTTTCAGACAGGATATGTATGGAGTAAGTTTTTATGAAGAATAAAATACTTACTGAAAGGTAATAGTACTGATACATCATAAATAACACTTATAATAGACAAAGCCAAGACTTAAATCAACATTTATTGGTAACACATATTTCCCATTTCTACACCCACAACTAAGTGTGAACAAGTGACAAACTTAACAGTTGAAAGTGAAAGCTGTAGTATATATAATATATATAAGAGTACATATTTTCTTATGGTTCATATAGAATAGAAACTATAGTGGGCAAAAAGGTAAAATCTGTGGACTCTACAGCAATTCACTATAATTGAATAGGTGATCTGTTATCTAAATATTCTTTGCAGAAACTATTGCGGTTAGTATCAGGATATCTTTCGTTTATTAATATCCATAGAAAATTATCCCTTGTGCAAACTAAGTTCCTTCACAAATCCGAGATCATTCCTTCATTATAAACTGTATATGAAAAATATTTTAACATAGACTCAAAGCTTTCAAAATATAAAATATGTGAACTCCCAAGTCAGCTAATAATGAGATAAAAAGATCTTGAGAGGTAGTGGAAGACTTTGGAATCCGAATTTATCAAAAAACATAAAGCATTTGATTATTCTTCCCAAGTCACATTGCATTACTGAAATAATCGCGAGACATTACCATCTCAAATATTTTATTGGTGCCTCAATATTGATACTTTCAGCTCTAGGATTGGGGTATTGGAGCATAATTGCCCCAAATTATTCACAAAGTCGAAAGAAAATGTGTCTAAAGTTTCAGATATAAAAATGTGTTCTCTCAGCAACTAATGAGAGATCTTCCAGTATTGATAATGAATCCTTGTAGTGCCATTTTTAAATCAGGAATTGATTTACTAGACCATATTTTAAGTGAAACCTAGGAAGGGACTTAGGGGATGAGCATTGAAGACATAAATCAGTGTTTTCATCTTTAAAGCAGTTTATCTGGAATTGAGAAATTTGAGTGCAAATTCCTTTATTGCTGTTCTTAAACGTCTTGAATAAAATAAAAAAAAATTGCTGACTTGATAAAACAATACAGTGATTTCAGAACAAATTGTATTGTTGCCTATAGAGTTATAAACGTGGGCTTCTAACGAAGTCATCTATTATTTAGTGGATGAAGGAGTTAAGTGGAAATTTAATTCTTTCATTCCCACGCTTTGATAGATCTTGGGTGGTTTCTATGAAAAATAACAAGAAATTAGTTATTGGTTCCCAGCATTTTCCATGTATCTGACTGAAATTAAAGCTTGGTTTAGTTAGCTTGGCATCCATTAATAATGGTTTTCAGTGATCCAGAAGATCTGTTAGAAAGAAAGGCATTCAAGAGTTTAATGTGTACAAGATTGTGATTTTTGCAAACTAGTACAGCAAATGACTCGGTCAATTCAGAAGAGATGGTCATTTGACTGCCTAATGTAAATATGACAATGTAGAAAAGGCAAAAGCGGCAATGTAATTTAGAAATAAGTGGTTAAGTTCTCCTAAAAGGACACTGTTCACCATTATTAAAATGGAAATAGACTGGTCTTAAAAGTAAATGAAAGACTCAATGGAAAAGTTCGATTTGTGAAATTAAAATATTTTGATGAACTGAATCGACCCATCCACAAACTGTATGATTTAAATATAAAACTGTAAAATGCGATTCTATTTTTTTTATCTAATTAACACTTTCACTGGCGCATCAGTATAGTGATGATAAGTAATATAAGTAAGTGATTATGATAAGTAATATGCTTTATTGTAATTCGGCTTCTGTGGATGGACATATCAATTTTACTGGCAGCGAATGTGTTATTTAGTAAGTTAAAATCTTGAATTTTTTAATTTGAGTCATTATTTAATTTTGTACCTTAAATGGAAATATTACGTTTAAATATATATTGCTTGGAATCTTTTTGGGAAACACTAATTTCTAAAATTCATTTTCATTTTTAGATAATGTATATTATAATTTACAAATTTTAATCTAATGTATTAATGTTTGTTATATTTTATCTATTATTTGTGTATCAATTTTGCGCATTATCTGTTTTGTATGGAAATTATATTGTACTCAAAAATATTGTATAAAGTGTATTGTAAATTTAATCCCTTATAAGGCCATTGACTGGCAGTATGCTTAGGGAAAAAGGTAGCACTGATTCGATAGCTATGTCATACTATTGTATCCTTAACAGAAAGGTAGTCATTGGTTATAAGAGAATGTGAGAAATGTCAGAGAGAGAAAGATTGAGGTAGAATTGTGTTATGTATGAGATGTAATATGGTTTAGTATAAGTGGCTGTAAAATAAAAGTTATTAGTTGAGAAAATGGATTTAATATAGGTAGCAATGTATCAATGTTAGTGGTAATTAGATTGATAAGAATTTCATATTTTGGATGTGAGGATCATTATTTGGAATATCCTTGTAAATATAAATGTTTTTCCCATTCTCTTTATGGACTTAATCTGGTTTTCTTTTGAATTTTGATTGGCATATTATTTTATATGGTTAATAGCTAAGTGTATGTAAGATTTCCTGAATTTGTTCATTGTCATTGTATTTTATTTATATTAAAAATATTTTGAACTGTGAAAAAAAAATGCAAAATAAGCGAATTAAATAATGAATACTAAATTAAATTTGTTTTCTGCAAATTGATTGAAGTTTTTAAAATTTTTGGCTTTACCTGTAATAATTGAATTTTTGCTTCTTTCTATACTGAATGCCTCTAAATGGAATGTCGATTCTTTCATATTAGATGATATACCCAGATCCGAGTTGTGTACTCTATTCAATTTAAGATACAAAAATTTATATGTGTAGAGAAATTAGAAAAAATTTAAAGTTCAATTGCATGTTTCTTTAATAGGAATTACTCCAATGTATCAACTGATCAAACAAGTAATTAAAGATCCTGAAGACAAGATGTTTATGTCCTTATTATTTGCCAATCAAGTAAGTGAGCATTTAAAATGTTTTTCATATTGGCCATAGTGCTATATATTCAGCGTGTCGAAGAAAATCTTTATTATTCGAAACATTAATAACAGAAATACTAACTGGTGAAATGAAATGTAGTTAGCCTCCTCCTTTAGCAGCAATCTAATAAATTTTGTACAGTACCTTCAATGTAGCTGTAAGTGAGCTCCGTTAATGGTACAAGAAGAATGTTGAGTCTATACTCTATTTCCCTCCCAAGTGGTTTTTTTTTTAAATATTTGCTGTATAACAGTAAGAATTGGTAATAATGTATCCTTCTGTTTAAAACAGATATATCAAACTCAGGTGTTTGATAAGCCATGTCTTCAACATAATTCCACAGAAAAAAAAGCCAAGGTATTGGCCCTCCACGACCATCCATCGTTCGGAAAAAATTGTTAAATTCACGAACAGAACATGTCCAGTGAGGTGAAGCGACACACTGCTGAAATGAAACATTTAACTGTAAATGTTTCAATTGTGGAATAACATACAATTCTCAAGCAGATCCTTGTAAATATTACTGTTAACTGTCTTCTCTACAAAGAATAAACCAGTTGTGCAGTTTCATGTTAAAATCCACTCCAATTACTATAGAGTCAATTAATGTGAAATGTAAATTAATCAAAATATAAATAAAATTTTGAGAACATGTTTGAAAAATTATGGAAAAGTTGCAATAATAATTTTTTTTAAAATTGCTTTGAAGCTTCAAAAATTGTAATAATTAGTATTAGGAAGCGATACAAAAGTTAAAAAGTTATTTTGATATTGTGCTTATATCTATTTAATATGTGTATCTGTCACCATGTTTTCTTTTAAATATTGCTGGATACATTCTTAATTTATTTTTACTGAAACATATATATTGATTGTAAATATGTTAAAATTTTTTTTGTTTTATGTTACTGATTACTGCATTCTCTATTTATTTTGGTGTTGGGTGCATTCTTCCTCTTCATTATGTGTATGGATTACTTTGTGTATTTGTCTCAATTTTATTGTGATTAATGAATGAAGAACATGGTCATAGAGTAGGCAAGGTGCAAAGTCAGTGTTCCAGACCTGATGACATGCTCATTTGAAGTTGTGTGAGTTAACAGATTCAACTAGATTTCAGATGTAGAGTGGCTGATGTATGTTAAATCTGTTGAGGCTCAAAATCAACACAGCTTGGTGAGAAGTTTGAAGGGTGAGGTTCCAACTGAAGTGTTGTTCTTGTATCTTGACTATGGTTAAATATAACGAGTTCCGTCTTCTGTAGCCCTCATGTTACTTCAAAGTTGCCATTTATAAACATTCAATCTTAACTATTTCTCAAAATTATTCGTGTGTCATTTTATATAGATTTTTTTAAAAAAATTGTGAAGTAAAATTAAAATAAATACAAATTTAAATATCATCAGGCTCCCACTCAGAATTATATCGTGACTGTGGTAGCTTATATTCTGTTCCACCTTAACTTGGCAGCTTTGGGAAGGGTAGGAAATATAACAAACTGTTTGAAAAATAGTTCTACCTTGTTTTGGAATTTAAATTAAAGCAAATGCATAGAAATTTAAGATATGTATTATAGAAATTGTGATTTTAAGATATATTTTAAGTTAATCACATCTTAAAAGCATTTGTTCTTTAAAACATATGAACACACAAATACAGTTGAAAAACAACAACTTGATGCAATTACATTTGGCTAAAAGCTGGTTTTCAAGATTACATTCGCGTCAACTCAACACCATTCGCTTTGCGCCTGCTATCTTTCATATGTACTATTTTGATATCACACATACTACTATCTTTTTTCTTGTCGTTTTTTGACATTTTAAACATGCCTGAGAAAGGGATGTCACCAACCTCGATGTGTACACCATCGAAGCGAGGGAAATCAATCAGAAGCGGGACCCTGAGAAGCATATTGAATGTTTATTTTCAAGAAGAAAGGCCGCTAGAATCTATCACAGTCAAATCATGAAAAAGGTTTCTGAACTAACAGGAGTTTTGAAAAGAACTGTTTTTCGTTTGAAGAAAGAAAAGAAGCTATTAAGTGCTGCAAGTTCTGGTAAAAATCGACCTGGGGCCATAGGTAAGAGCAGAAGGCTGGTGAAATATGATGACTTTACATTGGCTTGCACTTGGCGAAAAATTCATTGCTTTTTTCGTAAAAATGAGATTCCTACGTTAGCCAAAGTTCTAAAGGAAATAAAAATGATGCTGAGATTTTTTCAAAGAACATTCAGAACAGGTTACTGAAGGACGTGAGTTTCAAATTTGAAAAAAAGGAAAGGACAGACTGTGCTTCTTGAAAGGCATGATATAATTTTGTGGTGTAGAAATTATTTGCAAAATATTATGAAATTAAAAAAAAAAAAAGAAAGAAAATGCTCCAATAATTATTTGGATGAGACCTGGGGAAGGAAGGACATTCTGAAACTCGAGTGTAACAAGGTATAAGCCTTAAAGCAGCTATGAGAGAGAAGTCTCCTGATCTAATTTAACAGTAGGTTTGACTTCATCTAAAGACAAAGGAAGGAGGCTTATAAGAACTCACATTGGAAGCAATGAAGGATTTGTTCGGGATGCGGCAAAGACCTCATGTTGATATGATGTGAAAGCTTAGAGTGATGCAAACCTTAGGGGTTATGCAAAATTTCCCTAAATGCAAAATTACAAAATCCATCTAAAATAACCCTCATGTTACTTTATCGTCCGACATTAATCAAAAATAAAATTAAATCGGAATTTATTTCCTTGGGCTATATTTGCTGTGTAAATTTATTGCATCATTATTTAAAAGAATTTATTCAAATTCAGGAATGAAGATCAGCATTGTATTTTAATACTCTATCTTACTTATTTCTTTTATGGTTTTCAATTTAATCTATATTTTTTTAGACTGAAGATGACATTTTGTTGAGAAGCGAGTTGGAGGATATAGCTGCTAAACATGAAGACCGATTCCAATTATGGTTCACTGTAGATCGTCCCACTGAAGGTAAATATGTACTTATTTTAAAATTTATCTTTTGAGGATTGAGTACTTCATCAATATTGTTGATAATATAAGATTCATTCCAAATGCTGAAATAATTTTGTTGCTCTGTTTCACACTTTTTAATTGTTGTATAATTTGTACACCATGATCACGAATTATTTAAAATGGCAATTGAAATGTTCTGTGGTTGAACACATAATTTCCATAGTAATAATTTTGTTTGTTAGTATCTGCTATTAAATGTAATTTTTATGGTGTAATCATTTTGATGTATTCTTAGTACTCAAATCTCAAATATATTATCAGAAATTATATGAAAGATCTTCCAAAATAATGCAATAATTTTCCTTTTTCATGTTAAAGTAGTGTATGAATATTATTACATTTTAATTTTGTACTCTTTTTATCATATTTTTCAAACAACTTTGATGATTTTAAAGAACTTTTCTTTATTGATATTGAAATTATTGTATCTAATTTGCTCTTCCAGGATGGAAGTACAGTAGTGGATTTATTTCTCAAGATATGATCACTGAACATTTACCGCCACCTGTTGATGGTGTCTTCATCTTAATGTGTGGTCCACCACCAATGATAAAATTCGCTTGTGTACCTAATCTTGATCAGCTACATTATGATGCCAAATGGAGATTTGCTTATTAATTTGCTTTTACTTATATTCATTGTAGAATGTTGTTTTGATTATTTTATCTGATATGTAGATTTCATTAGAATATTTTGATGAATTGATGATGCAGATTTCTCATTTTTCTCTTTTTTCCTAACATTTTAAAGTTAGTTGTAATATTCATTTTTACTTAGCTTTATCAAATAGAAAAGTACATGTTTTATGAGCTATATATATGTATATTTTAATTCAAAGTTATATTCTTTTTTTAATGTTTTATGGCTATTAAATATTAATGTAATTAATATAGATGTAATTTTATTAAATTTTAAATGATGTACTATTTTTTCTTTTCTTGATTCACTTAAATTACTTTAAGTTTCCTATTGTATTAAGACTATATCTGGCTACTATATTAATATCTTCTGCAGGAAAGAAGTTTCAATTGTTTGGAAGAGCTTTTAAAGGTTTAAATAATTCTTAACTGATCCTTCTATCAAATTGACTGAATTCTAGGATGCAAAAAATACTTTTTGTCAGATATTGTGATATTTCCATGAGTACAGCATGTTTCAATGTATTTCTGTAGTTGATCTCAACATTCATAAATTTTATGTTGAAGAGTTTGGTTCATAGTAGAAATTAGTGCTTTTTATTCATCATCTCCCTGTTGCATTTGTACAAATTCCTCATAATCTAGGATAGTAACAATTGCTGATATTTGTGAAAATGCATCTGCTTGCACATTATCATTGCCTGGGACATATCTAATATCAATGGGGTATTGTGAAATGAAATCTAAGTGGCATAGTTGGTGTGGACTAGCCTTATTTGGTTTTTGATTAAAGGTGAGTGTTAGAGGTTTGTGTGTGGTCAGTGCACATAATATTAGTATGCAACCCTCAGTCATATGTCAGATATACTTAATAGCGGGAAAAGCTGCCTGAAGTTCACTGTCAAAAGTACTTCACTTAGTTTGAACTGATGTTAATTTTTTTATAGAAAAACCCTAAAGGCTTAAAACCATTGCTGGTGATCTTATTAAAGAAGGCACCTAGACCAAAGTCACTGTCATCAACCATCATTGTGAGATCAACATCCTGTGAAAGATTATTTAAAAGTGTAACATTAGCTAGTTGATTTTTACATTGGTTAAATGCATTGATAGCTTCTGCAATCCACAGTATTCCTTGCTTATCATTTTTGAGAAAGTTATGTAAAGAGGCTTGTATGTGTGTGCTGCCTTAGGTAAGAATTTTCTATAAAAGTTGAACACATACCCCAAAAGTTTTCTGAAGTCACGAACTGTGACAGGTTATTTATAATTAGCGATAAATTCTACTTTTTAGGAAGGGGTAAGATACCATCTTTATTTGCAAGGCAACCTACAAAGGGGACATCTGAGCATCCAAACATACAGTTACTGGCTTTGATTATCAAACCATAATTATCAAGTCTTTAACACTTCTTTTGCATGTTTTTTATGGGATGGGAGATGGGACATCTGTGAATTCATTTAAGGTGCTTGTCCAAATATACGAAACCATCTATATGTCTTTACACTGTATGTGAATCGCATCCACGTTTGAGTGGCGTTGCATAATCTGAATGGCATAAATACAAATTCGAAGGTTCCAAAGTTTGTAATTTTTTTCGTTTTATGCCTATCATTAAGATGAATAAGAATATTGATGATATGCTCTTTGAATATCCAATTTTGTAAAGATTGTTTTACTTTTAAGATTTTCATTAAAATTTGAATTTGGAATGAGTAACGGTCTGGTCTAGTTTGCCTGTTTAGAGCGCTAAAATCCCCTCAAGAACGCAACGAGTTTGTGTCTTTTTTTGAAATCATGTGCAATGGAGGACTCGTGTTTGATTTAAAAGGGATAATAATGCCCTGATCGAACATGTGTTGGAACTCTTGTTTCACAGCTTTCGATTGTTATTTTGGATTTAATTTTAACGCTCGAGCATGCATTGGAAGACCAAATGTTTCAATATGATGAAAAGTGCTGTTTAATCTTTTCATTAAATGATCGGGGTCTCGTCAGATCCGGAAAATTTCATTCAAATGATAAGGTCTTACATTGAGGTTCAGAAGTAGTAAAATGTTCGCCTTTTATAGATAATTTTGTCAAGGGATATAATATATCGAGAGAGAGAGATTCTTCTTCAATGCCTGACAGCCCTGGCCTTCTCCAGGAGTTTTCTCCGGGCATCTCTACTTTTGGCAACTGTTATATCGTTTATCAATCCGTATTTATTTTTTAAAAAAATCGGAAGCAATAACCGCTGTGATAATATCTGCCATTACGAAATTCCATGGAAATGATCGAAGTAAATTTAAATCTTGTCTAAGTAATATTTGGCCGTAAGTTTTGATTTTTGAATCATTGGCTGCAAATAGTTCAAATTTATTCGATTTCATTAATTATTCATTATTATTATTATTTTGAACAAATGAATACTATTCAAGTCAGACAAAATCGTTTTTAGTTCACAGCCGTGCTTAGTTACTCTCGGATACATTTTACACTGATGGAAAAATAATCCCAACATTAAGAAAAAATTACTGTCGACTAATGAAACTTCGGCAATGCATTTGTATAGATAACATATTTCATTAATTAAAGTTCCAAGATCACAGATTAATTAATGTAAACGTGAGCAGAGCCATTTCAAATGTGAAATGATGGTGCATCAAAGACCGGTGTAATCGTCAGAATTTTAAATGCAAACGTGCATACAATGTGTCGTTCGAGTACCGGATGCATGTGGGATGGAATTGATTCTAGCTTTGGATGTAGCTCTCCTTGCTATCCAATGATGTATCATTCGTGCTCGATTGGAGAAAGACCTGGTGATCTAGCAGGCCAACGTAACACATCGACACCTTATAGAGCATGTTGGGTAACTGCAGGGTATGAGGGAGAACGTTATTCTGTTAGAAAACACCCATTGAAAGATGTTTATAAATGGCAGTGCAACAGTTTGAATCGCCATTTGTGACTTAAACTCGAGAGTACACCTATAATAATAATCAAAAAATTACCAGCGCCAGATCAAAACCGGACCCAGTGTATCTAGGCCATAGAAAGATTATTTGCAGACGCTAACCTGGACTTTTTCTAATCAATATACAGCAACCACTGCAGTGGCATAATGTACACACCCTCAACCCCGCACAGCAGGGGGGGGGCTGGATTCTAGGGGGCCCATAGCTTGATTGACTCCAAGTACGGCTTGGGACCCAAAATCTGACTTTTAGGAGAACCCTAATATTATAGGTTCAGCCACTGTATCACTGGCACCCAGACAGAAACAGCTTTGTTCGGAGAACACAACACATCGCCACTCCGCTCTCCAATGATCTCTAGAGTGACATCACTGAAGTCACAGATGTCAGTGATTTGAAGCTAATGGTATGAACGCTACAGGGCGCCTGGCTGAGAGCTATTTCTCAAACGATTTATTTGTTGCAGTTCACTGTGTTACTCTGGGGCCGAAAAAAACTAATTTCTACTGTAGATGCACTATGATGCTCCCAAACCAGTGGTGAATACAGCGTTCTTCTCTGTTAGTGTGACCCATGTGTGGTTGGATCATAGTTTTCTCGAGGAAGTTTCTTCCCAGGACCACAGCTGCCAAAAATCATGCACAGTGGATACATTAATTCCAAATCTTTCTGCAACATCATGGAAAGAAAATCAATTTTTTTTTTTTTAGCTCTATCATGCTACCCCCGTTAACTCTCAGCAAGCTGTTGATATTGGCTTCTTCGTCTTTTTAAAGTCATTCTGGACTAACATCAACACATTACGTCAAATCTCAATGATAAATAACTCTTACTGACTATAGCGCGTATTTAAAGTACACCTGATTCGCGGATGTTCAAAGTGGAGCAACTAGCGTTCACTTATGCACTTAACGCGAAATTTGAATCAAAGTCATCTTTCAGCTGTACAAAAAACAACCCTACCAAATTTCGTTCACCTACCACAACTTCCTCTTGGAGTTAGGATTTTTATTTCCATCAGCGTATTTTACTGATGAAGATAAAAGGTATGTCTAGTTCAAAGCATACTTTTTCAAGCTAGTTGAATTTAGCCCTTAATAGCAAGGTAAAGGCCCTGGCTGAAATCAGTGAAACAAATGAGGGAGAAAAAGATCACAACACTGGAGGAAACTCCCCTTTTGAAACAGATTGACTAATATGAAAATTCGCTAATGACAGTGATTTGTAATATACTCTAGAGCAGCGATCACCAAACTTTTTGACTTCACGGACCAGTAAATTCATAATTTAAATCCCGCGGACCACTAATAGGACTTTTTAAGTGTTAAATATATTTATATAAAAAAATGTGATCTATAAGAACACAATCAATGTATCTTAAAACATAACTTAGCGTGAAGAGTGAGTATATTCCACATTTTTCTGGGAAGCAGCGAAATTTTCTCGCGGCCCTCCATTTTGGAGACCTCTTCTCTAGAGAATAAAGGCTAGTAGCAAATCATTGCAATCAGGGACGTTTTAAAGCTCGGGCCCAGGGCCTCACGCTTGGTGGGAGCTTCGTTCCGTTCTTGACTCTGTCTTAATAAGATCATGTGATCCAGATAATTTTAACTGTTCAAATATTATTCCCGTATATATTCTCCAAAAAACAGGAAATTGCAAGTCATCTGGCAAAAATGGTAAGACTATATTAGTATATGATGACCGTTATCCATGTGTAGGCCTGCGCCTAGTACCATAAACAATCATTCAACTCATTTAGTCGGAATGCGGCCATCGGTGGAGTCGATTGTGCCTAGGTTTATGCGATTGAAATTACCATTTGACTGAGTATTTGACAATGGATGCTATGTACTCACTACTTTTATAGATCTCAGGTAGGACCTGTTTTTGCATAAGGACCCAGGGCCTCAAAGAGTCTTAAGATGCCCATGATTGCAATCAGTTGAATGTGAATTATTAAAAAAGATATAGTCTACTAAAATCTCTAGAAAATTATGTCCAGAATTTCAGAAATGAATTTGTAAAAGTGGAACAAGAAGCAACTGATCTATCAGGGCTCTCGTTTGAAGAGGAAGCTGTGCAAGCTTGAAGGTAGCAAGAGAAAAATTATTTTTGTTGAAAGTAAAGAAGTCGGTCGTGAACTTTTGAATAAATGGAAAATTTCATCATGAATTCATTTTATGTCATGTGATAGGACAAAAGAAGAACTATCCCGAACTGTTGATATACATGAAACTGTTATAGAACACTTAACTTTATTTTTGACGAGAGATAGATTTTTACCTGAAATTAAGAAGAAAGTTACATAGAAATTGAAGGATATTTTCAAAAACGATATTGAATCTTTTAATTCTGACGATGAATTGGACCAGTTTTTATTATTTTTAAAAGAAAACAAAAAGATACAATGAAACCCCACTAAAAATTTATCGAGTTGTAAGAGAAATGGCCTCGACTTCCCTAATGTAGAGATACTTATGAAAATATTTTTAACAATACTGATATCACACACAAATGCATCAGGTGAGAGATATTTTTTAGTTTTAAAGCGCGTTAAAACTTATGGGAGAAGACAAATTGAACATGGCCATATTATGTATATAGAACAAGATATTTTGGACAAAGTATGAACGGCAAAAATAATTGATAAATTTGCCAAAAAAATAAATAAATAAGATGTAAGAAAATATTACAAAAATTGTAAGCTCTTTTGTAAGGTTTTTAATTTTTTTAATACCGTTAAGGTTTTTCTTGAGCAGTTGAGTTTTGTTATTAGCAATGCATTTTATTTTGAAAATTTAAAGTCGGGAAATTTTTCACTATTTTAGCTTTTTGACTCTTGAGCCCATGGGCCTCAAACCTTTTACCGCCAGGGGCCTCCAACTAGCTTAATCCGCCTCTGGCTTTCGGCGGTGAAAGGATAATATCGGAAACGGGGGAAAGTGTTTCCGATTCCAAAATAGAAACAAGTGCAATATATTTTGTTTCGTCTTAAAACGAAAGCACTTTCGGATTGGCGAATCTATAGCAGAACATTATTTCGCCAAAATGCAGGAAGACGTAATGCGATTATCCAAACATTAGAAGAATCTACGCCAGTAGATGACGTTTAGAAACAAAATAGCAAGCTAGTGGCGTCTTGTAGAAAGGACGAGATAAAAAAAAAATGAACCGAAAACACTAGACTATGAGAAGAAATGCTCACGAATTGTGAAGGCCGCGGTAGCCTAGTGGTCAAGGTAATGGACTTGTGGCCTGCGTGTCATGAGCTCAACCCTGGTACCGCTGAAGACCCGCCGTGGAGGGGGGTGATGACGTTAAATCTGTCGAAGTTCAAACGTCCTCCCATTGATGTGGTGTGAAAGTTAGGAGAGGGGGTGCCAGCTCATGTGTCGTCCTCGTCACTTGACCATGGTTTGAAATTACGAGGTCCGTCGCCAAAAGCCCTCATGTAGCTGGATAGTCCGACGTTAGTATTCACTCGCTCAACGAGTTGAGAACCGATATATCATACGGAAATGGTACATAAATGCACGTTACATGTAAATAATACAAAATACATTTGATGTGAAAGATGGAAGAGCTGAAAGATATTTCTGCGAAAGAAATAGAAAAGGCTAAAATATATTTACAATTATTATACCGAGGAATTTCGCACAAAAGATCAAGGCAGGGCTAAAAACGTACTTACTTGCGATTTGTTCGCCCTGGGATAATTTTAGGAATGAAATAATGCCCAGAAGGTTCTCACGTACGTTTCAGTCACCAATGACGTACAAACTTACTTTAAATATTGTAGTATATTTGCGTTAAAATTATAGCGGATAATACGAAATACCATATTTATAACGTTCAAGAACGGCCGAAATCAACTTAAAGCTACATAGCCTTGAACTCACTACTCAAAATTAAACAAGTGATATGTGTTGCCATATAATATATAAAATACTAGCTGACCCGGCCACGCGTTGCTGTGGCTTTGTTTTAAGACGTTGATTTAATATTATCCTAAGCTATCAATGCACTCAAACTAATTTTCGTTTTGGAGAGTTGAAACTAAGCATATATATATATATGACATGATTTTGGAGTCAGAAATAGACTTTATTCTAGAATGAGTACATCTCTTCTGACGCAAGAGGCAGAGAGAAAAAAGAACGCCACCGAAAATCTTAAGTGGGTTAAACACGGATCGCGGCGTTCATGAGTGCTCTTGAAAGTTAATGCCAGGGCTATTAAATATAACCATCTGGAATTAGACATGTTTATTGGCTAGGCCATATGTTCGGAAGAAATAAATGGGTGATCAGTTTGATACTTGAAGAGGTGAGGAGAAAAAATAAAAAAGAAGAGCTAGATAGGGAATTTAATTTTTAATCTAATTTAATTATCCTTACATTTGCCCCCCAATTTTAAAAGGGAGTCAGGGCGTCGTTTTTCTCTCTTTACAAACTTAATCAATTTTCAACATATAGAAAACAATAACATCATTCAGAAACGCATATTACACACAGTAGAAATATTTATGTAAAAGGAATACTAAAATCAAATTGCTCTAAAATAAACGAAACTATAACAACAAACACAGTAATGACACTTCCAAAATATTAATTGATAAAAATGAATTTCCGTACATATAACTGAAGATTAGCTTGTTCAAATCTATTCGACATCCAGAATAAGAGCTCGCGTTTCCTCCTATTCCTTCATAATAATAGATTCGTATTATAGCTAGCAGATAATGTATTCAATTTTTTTTTTATATATTGTAATGTCGTGAGTAGATAACAAACAAAGAAAAATTGTCACAGCCTCATTTTAAAATTAAAGCAGTATTTATTTGCTTCATAGGTTACTATATATGAAGTAATAAAGTCCTATAAATATGCTAAGCCGGTGCAGTCAGTATCAATCGCGGGAGTTCAATCTTTTTCCCGAATCATCTCTCAACGCCACCGGCGTTCATCCTCTCTTCTTTCTATCCTCCACCGTCCAAGTCTTCTTATTTCAGGGCTCATCTCAAGTTTTTCTCCATCCAGGGCTCTCCTCCCGTCTCCTAAAAAAACCCTTTTAAACACCAGGGGCGGGTCCACTACACGCCCCTCATCTCTTCTCATTGGCAGGCAACAAAAGTCTGCCCTCGTCCCCGGGCCACATTCGTGTACTATTTGTACGGCAAACATAAATACATTCCTGGTCCGTCTGGAAACTAAGGGTGCCATAATTCTTATCTAACTTCTGAACACCCTTGTCCATCACACCACCTGGGTTCTATAATCCCATTCTCTCGACACCGGCCGAGGCGACAGGATTCTTTCATACAGGCTTCGCCTATTGTCAATGGGGTTCCGTCTCTCTTTGGCCATTATGACTTCCAGACTGGGTGTCGGCGTTTTCCCGAGGTCAGACAATAAACAATGACCCCATGGCCACGTGCACTTGTCACCTAACATCTGTTCGGAGCCATAAAACTTAGCATGAATGGAAGGGTGGGGTTCACCCCAATCGAAGACGTCACAATATATTGAAAATAATATCATATTAAACAATAAGATAGTAGATGTAAAAATACATGGTATCATACAAATATTAAAATACTAATTTTGTATAAAAATCTACTCTGGCGCCATCGTAGTAATACACAACATTTTGCATATATGAAATACGTTTTTTAAAAAGATAAAAAAAAAATATAGACACTAATAAAATGAAATTATTAATAATATGATAACGGTGTACAACAACTTATATGCACTATTTAACACAATAAACAATATTTTATTTCATATGCGTTATAAACTATGAGAATATAAAAGTATAAAAATTATAAGATTATAGGAATAAAAGAATATAAGATTAAAAGAGCTCTTTAAATAATTGTGAGTCGTAAATGTGGACTCTCTTCTATCATCACCTTTAGTATTTATGTAAAATTTCCGCAATATTCACTGTAACAACAATATCGCATACAATATTTTGAATCTCTCCGTAACCTTCTAAGTATTCGTTTCATAGACAAAATTCTTGACTTTCTCTAATATAACACATTCACTAATACACTGCTGGTCACCGTAAATGCAACACTAAGAAAGACAAGAGATAGCACAACAAAATTTATTTTTTAGATAACATGTTGACCAAGTATCAAATAATTAAATTTATTGATTTCTGTGAAGTGTGGTTCCTGCCAGAATCAGTAGCCAGAGTAGCCACCATTGTTGGAGATCACCACTGCCAGACGCCTCGGCATTGATTCAAAGAGACTTTGGATGTGTTCTTTGGGTACAGCAGACCAAGCAGCTTCCACACGTTGCCAAAGTTGATTTGGTGTGGCAGCTGGGGGTGTAATCTGGGTCAATCGTTGAGTAACCATGGACCACATGTTTTCTATCGGCGAAAGATCCGGAGAGCGAGCCGGCCAGGGAAGCAATTCAATCTGGTGATTGACGAAGAACCTTTGGACAATGCGTGCCACGTGTGGTCACGCATTATCCTGTTGAAATATGGCTGTTACCAAGTCCTGAAGGTAAGAAAGGACAACTGGCTCCAACACCTCGGAGATGTAGCGCTGGTTGTTTAAAGTACCAACAATGCGTACTAGAGCAGTGCGAGAGTGATATCCAATACCGCTTCATACCATAATACCCGGTGTAAGACTAGTGTGGCGTTGCATAACGCAGCTGTTGAGCATCCTCTCTCCACGGTGTCTCCAGACTCGAATCCGACCATCGTGGTGTTGCAGACAGATGCGTGACTCGTCAGTAAAGGCAACTTCATTCCATTCTGCCACCCACATCCTTCTTCCATCGCACCATTGGCGGTGAAGACGTCTGTGGTTATGCGTCAAGGGTAGACCAAGCAATGGACGTCTTGCGGACAGACCACTCTGCTGTAAATGGCGTCAAATGGTACGTGCAGACACTGAATGATGCGTTAGAGACTCAATGTGCTGTGCTATGGTTCGTGATGTGACTGAGCGATCCGTCACTGCCATGC
>BMAV01016937.1:51219-79154 GCA_019973955.1 Trichonephila inaurata madagascariensis
CCTGGATTCCCCCCCCCCTCTTCGTCTTAAATTTCTTTATTAGAGATTTGAGCAGCCAATGCGAGTCATTTTCCTCACACGCCAAGATCTATTCAGAGAGCAACCACTCAGCTCTCCCCCATGCAACCGAAAACTTCAAGAACTTTGAACTTTTCCGAACGATTGGCTCGGCCAATCAGAAGCTTTTGTCTTCAAGCACGAAAATGTTAACAACCGCTCCACATCTACATATCAGATATGGGATGGAGGCTCGCTTCGCGAGCCATATGCCCAGTAACAGCCCTATAGGCAAAGCCAACTCTTCTCTTTTGTCTGTAATCAATGTAGCCAGCCGGCTGACGGGCGTTGTGTGTTTGCTCTCTTTATCTTTGTGTTCGTCATGTTAAATGTCGCTGCTGCTTGTGTCTTCTGTTATGTTAGTCTGTTTTTCGTGTTCTTACCAAATAGATGTGAAATATAACGGTGAATGATTATCTACGTTATGTGGGTGTAATTAAACAAGATGAAAACTAATTCTGAAAATGTTTTTCCTGAGATCTGATATCCAAATACAACAACACCGGCCAACGCTATTATATATATATATATAACATAGTTTTTAAATTTTGCATTTATATCATCTCTTATTTGGGTATAGTATAATGCATGGATTATTTACGAAGTTGTTAGTAACAACATATGAAGATTTAATTTTATAAATGAGGTTAAACGTTGATTTTCAGAAATTTTTAATATTATTTTTATCACATTCTTAATTATAACAAATAGTTTTAGTATAATTAATTGCTAATCGGTGCAAATTATTTTTTGGTAACTTGTCTTTAGTTTACGCAAATAGATTCGGTAGATTCTCCACACGTAAGCATGTAACATATACGTAGTTGCCCATGCGATAAACATGTATTTTCTAAGTTCAAGCGCCAAATGGACATTGTTTAACTTTGAGATTTGCTTATGGTCATTGCGAAAGCCAAGCGAATTTGGAATTGGAGCCTTTTGAATGGTATTGGAGATTCTGACGGTATCAATGGAATACGTGGCAACAGGACACGATTTCGCTTTTAAACCTTACAATTAAAATGGTAGCTTCAAGAAGATTCCCGGCAATTCTTTTGATGACCAAACGTGTACCATTACGTAATCTAGGTGGATTTAAGTTACGCAGCAGAACAACCAGTGAACCAATCTTCAACCGAAGATTGTGAGGTGGCGTTCCTAATATATTCAGGGAATTTAAAAATTTTACAGTTTCGTTTTCATCAACAATAGTGCTAGTTGATTTAAAAGGCATTAGATCACCTGGCAACACTTTTGTATCTGGAAGTTTATTTCGTCAACATCAACATTTTTTCTGCCTAAGTAACAGGATTACAGAACCAATGTGATTACCCAGATAAATTATACAGTATATCCGGGAAGACACTCTCAATCAGTTCCTTTTTTTGTCTGAACAACAGTACAGAAATTGTTTGGCAATTTGATAAATTGTGTATTTTGATTCATTTCTACTTCACTGTTCCTAATATCCAGCAGTTGGTTAGAAAACATTTACGCCAATTGATCATCTTGCAATAGAACGCGTGTTTATGATCAATCGAAGTGTTTCAACGTTTCGCCGTAAAAACTATTTCAAAAAAATGCTTTAATCTTGTGAGCAAAAGTAGTGCGAGGAATGACTGTCAATCTCTGTCGAAAATCACCAGACAGTAGAAGGATAGCACTACGGGATATTTTTTCGTTGCCACTTAAATCTTTGCAAGGTTCTATGAAATGTCTCTAGTGAATGTTTATGTGGGCGATGGTACACTCATCCATGATTATGATTGAACTCCTTTGCAATACCGTAGCCAATCCGCCTTTTTTTCAATGGTACACGTTGCATCTGGTTTCTTATGAATGCCTTATGGCGACTTGAATGCGGAATGTACAGTTTGTCCACCATCTAACGAAGTGACAACAATGCCTGAAAATGCAATTTCCTATTGCGATCGTATTTTCGCAAGGTTGCACCTGCGTTTAGTTGATATAGGAAATAAAAATCAGGACGCGGGATTCGAAAGCAAAGCCATTTGACCTCATTCCGGCAATATTCAGCAAAGTTACGGGAGCTTCTGAAATCAGAATCCAAATTCTCGTTCCCCACCCCGAGATGCACCTGGTGGCGCACCTACTCCTGCAAATTCAGTCTCTGAAGGAGAGGCATTATAGTCGTCTGGCATTATCCGGCAAAGTTACGGGAGTTTCTAAAATCCGATTTCAGATTTTTGTACCCCACCCAGAAAAACAGGTAATCACTTTTCACACTCTAAGAATTTACAGGTAAGCCCCTGCCACCGTTCGGGTAAAATAGGTCATCAGGCATTTTTTGACATAGTTATGAGATTTTCATGAATTGGATGGGAATATTCGGGATCAGCGGTTCCAAAATACGACTAGGACCCACTTTTTGCGTCCCTACGTCTGCAAATTAGGCTGGTGTCGCTGTCCGCAAATATTACAGTCATCCGGCAAAGTTATTGGAACTCCTAAAATTCAATTTCGGATTCTTTTTTTCCGCTACAAAAAGTACATGGGAATGAATTTTCATACCTCAGCAAGTCCAGTCGCTAGAGAGAAATGAAAATCAGGACGCGGGACTTGAATGCAAAGCCTTTCCATATAATTCTGGCAAAGTTACGGGAGTTTCTGAAATCTGATATCAGATTCTCGTTTCTCACCCCTAGACGCAACTGGAGACTACTTTCGGTGCCCCCGATCCTGCCAGCTCAGTTCCTGGAAGGAGGCATTAGGGTCATCCGGCATTATCCGGCAATGTTACAGGAACTTTTAATATCCGATTTCGGATTTTCGTTCTTCATTTCGAAAATGACCAGAAAAATATTTTTCCCGCTCCAAGACTTTTGGTGAAAACTCCTGTCACGGTCCGCGTAGTACACAATCGTCCAGAAATATCCGGCAAAGTTGTGACAGTTTCTCATATCAGATTGATTGCTCGTCTCAAAATACGCCAGAGACCACGTTTTCGTGCTCCAAGGTTTTTAAGGTAAGCATTTGCCAGGGTGTGTCTAAAATTAGGTCGTTCGGCAAAGTTGAGAGAGTTTCTCATATCGGATATATGATTCAGATTGTCCATCTCAGTGTACGCTGGAGATCAAGTTTTCATGCTCCAAAGCTTTTAAGGTAAGGCCCTGTAAGGGTGTGTCTAAAATACAGTCATCCGGCAAAGTTGAGGAGATTTTTGGGATTCAATTCGAAATTCGGATTCCACGCCCTGAAATACACAAGTCACTAACTTTTCATGCACCTTGGTCTACCAAATCCGCTTCCGCAGGCACATATACATTCCAACATTTTGCAAATTTTCGCGTTTCCCGGATTCTACGCATTTCCGGCAATAAAAAAATAATGAAGTCAAAAATTGAGATAAAAACTATCCTATATTTTAAGTTGGTGAAATAACACACAATATGCAAAATTATGTTAGAATCGGTTGAGTAGTTTCCGAGTCCATCGCGCGGACAAACACTGTGACACGGGATTTTTTTATATAAAAATATACAATGAAATACCTCAGAGTCACACACAGTCGCCATATATATACACACACTGAGTGGCCAAATTATTAGACTAAACAATTTTACGGAGATCGCCTACAACTTCACGTAGTTGCCACTATAGGGCGAGATTGCTATTTATAGGGAATGCACGAATAGGGAAGCATCAATTATACTGTATTGCTTGCGAAAAATAGAGGGGGAAATGAACTTTAGCAGTGTTTGAACGCGGTATAATTTAAGTCGGAACCAGTATCAGCAAAACGGTTGCACTTGTGAAATGTATGAGAGCATCAGTTTTCAATGTTTACTGGGAGTGGATTCCCAAGCAGGAAACTGGGTCTCAACTTCAGGCTTGTGGTCATAACAAGCTGCTGAAAATTCGCTCGGAAAGGAGAATTGCAAAAGTTGTCCAGTCCAACAGAAGAGCAATTGTACTCAGTGGCGTAGCTAGGTATGCAAAGGCCCTGGTGCTAAAAAAATGAGGGCCCTATCTTAGTTGGATTTTATCAAGTAAAAATGTATGAATATTTTAAATATACAAAGCTACAATTTTTGTTTTCTATCTTCTCTTTCTTAGAATTGTTTGCGCTTAAACGCACCGCTGGTTTTTTTTTTTTAATCCCTAATTTCAGTTTTTTAATTTATGCAATACATTTCGTATGTATTTGTGAGTATTTACTGACGGTTAAAAGAAGGAGAGAAATGTAATGATACGCTACAAAATGTCGTTAGAGAATTCTTGGCGATTTATTTGGGAGGATCGAACTCACCCACCAGAGGGTTTGGAGCTAGAAAATGGTCCACCGAGATAGACAGAAAATGATACAAAAAAAAAAAAAAAAATGCATGAACATTAAAATAGAATACTATGTTAATTATTAATATTTAAAAAACACCTCTGCAAAAGGACAGATGAAGGGGGGGGGGGACAAAAGTACATCAGTCTATTGCAGATAGCAGAAGATTGCGAAATATCGAAACAGAAAACTAGCTTTCTATGAATCATATTAAAGTAGAACGTAACTGGGAAAGAATTGCCTTTTGTGTAGATTTTGTACATGTAATAATAAGTATGGTAAGATTTTTCATGGAACCTTCAGGTAAAAGTCTGTTGAAAAATGAAAAAAATTGAAAATAATATAAACTTTTCAATAAGAAAGGTTCGTGACACTAAACAAACAACGGAAAGAATTTAGGGAAATTCCCCGCAAGTTCAAAATTACTTTTGCAACTGAATGGCCATAATCAGTGGCGCACACAAGGATGGGGGGTGTCCTACGGGTCCGGAATCCCCCCCCCAAAAGCCTTTGAATTTTTCCCCGATTGATTATAATTCTAAGTATAGAGTATATAAAATTTAATTAAATATTTGTTATTAATGATTCATTTTATTAATTTATGGTAATTATATATTCAATAATTAGTTTTTACCGTTTTTTGTTCCCGAAAATCGACAAAATCAAGAGGAGATACAAGAATGGTGGATTTTCGACCCTGGACACCTCCTTTGAAAAATTCCTGTGTGCGCTACTGGCCATGATCATATGTGTTCCAACCTTTTATATTTATATTTTAGACTTGGAAAAAAATTATCGCAAGTTTGGCTTGTTTGGTGGTCAGGGTCTGAGGGCCTCCTTGAGCTTGAGGGACCCGGTGCACGGCACCACCTAGCCCAGAGGTCGGCAACCTGCGGCTCGCGAGCCACATGCGGCTCTTAAATTCCATAAGCAAATAATATTTATTTTATGGAAAAAAAAATTAAAAAAATGGTGCGTGGAACGCCACGCGATAGAAGTGAAACTTCTTTGGCGACGTTGGAACATTGATTATTTGCCCTAATAATCCAAACTGACCGCGTATTTGTCTCAATCACCTAATTTGCATGAAAGGTATTAGTAGCGAAATGAGTCTTTCTGATACTAAATCCAAAGTAGAAAGATGTGCTGGAATTTTTCTGGGTATAAAAACCATTTTATTTTGATAAATTTGGTATACTTTTCCTATTTAAACTTTGTCGGCAATTGTAGCATGCTTTAATGTGTCTTCTAAATTAATTCCCGGTAAAATATGTAATAAAATATTTTTGTGTTCAGCAACAGGCGTTCTCAAATCATCTCTAAACCATAATCATAAATTGAACGCTCGTGACCGAAAGGATTATCAATGAATAGCTTTTGAAAATCTTTTTGAGCATTTTTATGGGAATCATAGTCTTTGTAACGTAAGATAGAATTTATTATTAGATTTACATGCATCAGTTCCAACACGCACTAGACTTGTTGAGGGCTCTGTAGTTAATGGCACAGGGTGGTTCACAAAGTCCGTATTAATCTGTGCTGTCATTAGAAGAGTCTCAATAGCATTCCCATCCCTTAAACTGGCATTAAAAGTATTTTGCAGGTTTTTTTTTCTGTGCTCGATATTCTCTCATGTAGTCTGATGGCGATTTGGCAGTAGTACTTGATGAATTTGCACTATTTTTCTGTTTATTTGTCACTTTTTTGACTGCTTGCTGCTAGTTTTTCTTTTTTTTTTTCTTTCACAAAACTCTTTTCCTCTTTGTGCATTTGATTTAGGCATTCTGACTAGAACTAATAATAATTAAACGCAAATGAAAATTAAAAAAACAAATTAGCCGCTGAACACATAGCCATGTAGCCAACACAATCTAAGGAAATATTTCAAAAAGGCACGCTTTTACTGCGAGAGCTGCTTTGTCTACACCGTATTGCAAAGATGTTCCCGGGTCTGGGGGAAAAGGACCCTCAATCGGAAGGTGGGCAAGTTGAGTAATCGGAGAGATGGGCAATCATCCAACTTTTTCACGCATATGACGTAAGTCACGTGGTGTCCCTGCTCCCCCCTTTTCCACCCACTCGCTATCCTGTCACCATGGCGACGACTCAGGGGATGGAGGAGAAGACTACTTCTGTTCACTTTTTCGACTGTTACGCAAAACTGGGCAAATTTCTCATTCACTCCCGAGCACAAAAAAGTTTCACTTCAAAAATTTAAAAATCGTTCTGTATCGATTAAGAGGATTAGGCACCGTTTCTATCTTTCAGCCACTTGTATTCGTTTTTCACCGCGCCCCTCCCCTGTGATACGCGTTGTCATTCTCGAATTGCGCCGTCGTCGGATGTTTCTTTATAGATTTTAATTCGCTTACGACGCAAGACAATTTGGCGTCTTCACCAGTGCTTTGGCTTGACGAAAAGTTTATTGTTTCAAGAAGACGAGTTAGAAGCGAATTATCTTCTCAAAGGTATGTATGTACATATATAATAATGAAAAAAAACGAAGTTATATATATATATATAAGGTAGGTAACATAAAATTATATTTTTAAATACATATTTTTTTCCAAATAAGATACCTAACTACTTTTTTGAAGTCAATAAGAATTGTCAAAAAGAAACAGTACTACTGTTGGATATTACCGCGAAAGTGTTTTTATTAAAATATATATGTAATAAATTATCTATTGTATTATTTATGAATTTTATAACTTTTATTAGTTAAAAATTAGCGTTAAAATAATAATTATAAGTGTAAGTACCTATAAATTGTTACTTATTAAACCTATTTTCGAACTCTGAGGATCAAAGTAGGTAGGTATTTGCAGTTTTACGTTGTTTATATGTTTGGCAATTTTCATTGATTTCGGCATAACACCTTTACTCGTAAACTAAGTATCTAATATTTGCTAAAATTAAAAAACAAACAAACAAATAAACTAAAATGTGCTTCTGCACCGTGATAAACACGTTCTGACAAGTCCGTTCGTGCCAGTCGTCGATCACCACACTCAGGAGGCTACCACAGAAACTAAGTACTTATAGTCAATCAGTACGTGAGAGAATGAGACAAACGGTGTTTCGTTTCTAAATTATTTATTTTAATAATTAAATCATTAGAGAATTATTTATTTTATTTAGGTAAGTATTTTTAATTAAGAAATATATATATCGTTGTAAAATGTTTTTTGATAAATTATATTTCATTATGCCCTGCTTCTCGTATGTATAGGTTGACATAGTAAATAATTGCAAAACTTGTCATCTGCTGTTTTGGATACCTAAATAATAATTTTAAAAATTCCTTATTACAACTTCACCGCAAACATGGCATCTACAAAAAAAAAAAAAAAAAAAAAAAAAAAGAGAGAGATAATTAATAATTGAAGAAGAGTATGTGTGTGTGTGTGGAGAATTCAACCGGGATTGGACGGAGATGCTCGCTTTCATTTGCAACTCAGATGGTCTTCCGACTTTTGTCTCATTTGCAACGAAAAACTCGCACCCAATAAGAAATTAAATTTAGAGACACACTTCACTACAAAACACACTCAGTTTGCTAGTAAATATCCAGCCGGCGAAGAACGAAAAAAAAGCTGTCGACGAGCTCCAAAAACAAAAACAGCAATTAAGTTCCATGTTAAGTAACTGGACGCAATCTACAAGTAATGCTAGTCTGGCAAGCTTCGTGGTATCACTAGAAATTGCATAAAAATGCAAACCACTCACAGATAGTGAGTATGTCAAAGATTGCTTCATACGGGCATCTAAAGAACTATTCCTGACTTCAAAAACAAACCAGAAATCTTGAAAAAAAACCCAAAGATTTGCCACTAACTGCTAAAATAGAAGAAGATAGAATAGCTAAAATGTCTTCAATTGTAACATATTTGCAGGTGGAAGATATTCAACTTTCTTCTGCCTTATCACTTGCTATAGATCAGTCTTGCGACATAAAAAACACGGCACAAGTTGCCCTTTTTGTCAGGTATATGTCTTCCCAAGGTCCAAAAGAAGAACTTCTAGGATTGCTACCGCTCTTGGGACCAACTAGAGGGGAAGATATAGCGAATGCCATGCAAAAATGCCTTTAAGACAATAAGATCGATTTAAATAAAATCGTTTCAATAGTAACTAATGGTGCCAGAAGTATGAAAGGGAAAAATAAAGGGGCAACAACGATTCGTCAGAGCAAAATAAACCACGATATTCTTACGTTTCACAGCATAATACACCAAAAAACGCTTTGTGCCCAAACATTTCCGGCCGAAGTAGTTGAGGTCATGAATTTGGTATATATAATCACACACACACACAAGATTGTTAACAGCATCTTGTCAAAAGCACTCTACCATCGTCAGTTTAAAGAATTTTTAAACGAAATAAAGACTCAGTATTCCGACCTCCTTCACAATAAAGTATGATGGCTTTCCAAAGGTAAGGTGTTGAAACGTTCTGCTTTGAGCTTGAATGTGAAATAAATACATTCCTCAATGAAAAAGGCATTAATCACCCTGAATTAGAGAGCGACAGATGGTTGCAAAAACTTTACTTTATAGTGGATATCATAGCGAAATTAAATGAGCTGTGAATCTAACACTGCAAGGAAAAAGAACATAGCCTATGTTTTGGTAGAAGAATTGGTTTGTTTCGAAGAAAAATTAATTATTTTTGCAGAAGATATTCAGAGCGGGGTAAATTACTTCATTTTCAATTTCTAAAGCAATATCGCGATAAAACCAGTGCAACTGTTGACACGAATTACTTCCGCACAGTTATAAAAAAAATAAAAGTGAATTTGCTGACAGATTTGAGCAATTCAAAACCATTCTATAGCATTCATAGTAAATCCTCTCAACACAAATAGTAACGAAATCCACATTGAGCCATTTGGAATTGATACTGGGTCTCTAGAAATATAATTGATCGATTTAAAAAGTAAAGCTTTGTGAAGTGGAAGATTTACAGAGTTGAAATGTAAGTTGGAAGAGTTGGAGGTCCAGAAATGTGTATATACGTAACGCAACAAAAGTTGACAGCTTTAAAAGAAATGCCACAAGTTGAAACACTTATATTCGATGCATGGAATAGTCTACCAGATTGCTACAGTGAGGTGAAGAAGTTGGCATTTGTGGAGTACTGACTATCATCGGATCGACATATTCGTGCGAGCAAGCGTTCTCTTGCGAGAATATAATTAAAAGTAAAGTAAGAAGCAAACTAACAAATGAAAATATAGAGTCGTGTTTGAAACTTAAAACAAGTTGAGTCAAATTTATTAAAATTTTCTGAAACCATGCAAAGCCTGTGATATAGCCCCCCTTCGGTTACCGTATCTTTGATTGTCAGCGTGAGCTAGAGGTGTGGGGTTTTCTAAAGTAACAGACATTTTAAATTCTTAATATGACTTTATTAAGAATAAAACTTAAATGTCTAACAATTTAGATAAATTTAACTAGCGAGAATCTAGAATGAACAAAAACACACAAAAAGATAGTTAAACCGAATCGCGTAACTTAGACCACTTTCTCTAAATAATTATTCAATCCTTCTACTCTCACTTTTAATTATATTACAAGTCCTAATATCAAATAATCAGTCCTACCTTAATCCAACTAAGATTAGATTTCTATATGGAGACGTCTGGGCTCGCGTGCAATGGTATGCACCTTGTATTACTGGTTTACTTTCCAGGTTACTTTTCGAGTGGCTGTCAATTCACGCTTGTATCTCTTCAAACATAACTTCCCCCAAATTGCCATTCTGCTTACTGAAACTTCTGTTCTTTTAAAAGCTATCTTATTTGCATTTCGCTTCTTGGAAAAGACGCGTGAGCCCGTCACAAGCCAATGCTCCCATTGAATTCGTTTGCTCAAATGTATGTTATTTTTTTTTAAGTACAAGCTACACTGTTTAGTAAAGTTTACATTTTCTACTCTTGAATAACCATGCAAAGCCATCGCTCCCATTGAATTTGTTTGCTCAATTGTTGGTTATTGAAGTGCAAGTTAATGTTGTATATGTTTTGTAAATTGTAATTTTTGGCTCTTCCAACTTAAAAGGCTGCCGACCCCTGTTCTAGTGAGGTATGGAGATGAGCTGTAGAAAGGCCTGCCATATGTGGCCGTTCATTATCAAGTTAAAATGCTTCCTCAAAGTTCAGCAAAAGGAAGGGCCACACTACGAGAAGTGTTATGGATGAGAATCAAAGAGGCTGAGCTGTTAAATTAAATTGTAACCCATACCATAACTCTTGTTTGTAGAGCTCTGTAATGGATGACAAAGTGGGTATTTCACCACTGTCCCGGACATATCCAGATATGTTTTTGCTCAATTCAAAGTGGGACTCACTGCTGAAAATAATTTTACTGCAGTCTGCGAGGTTCGAGATTGAATGTGCCAAGCCCCATTTCAAATTTAAGTGTGCGACAGTGACGACTACAACCTCATTGACATCAGTACCTGTTCTCTGAGTTGCACATCGATGGATTTTGTGGTCGCTAGTATCCTAGTTACATGTATTGTTGATCAGGGCACATTAGGGGCTTTGAGCACCTGGTGGATGATAATTCTACCCTCACTCTTGGTCCACTCCTACCTTCTTTGCACCTCGTACTACCGTGATTCAGTTCCTGACATCATCCAATGGTAGCATTGCTTCAAACCTGATATTTGACCATTTTGATTCCCTTAGTCTAATTATAAGTCTTTTCTCAAGTTTTTTGATCTACTTATATTTTTTGCAATTCCATATGCAAGGCATTGGCAGATCCATAAGGGCCAATGAAGCCAAATTTGTATGAAAGTTATGCCTTAGCATTGGAATGTGTCCTTGGTTTTAAATACAATTCATTGTAATGTGCTGGAGTTCCAGTTAGACAGTCATTGATCTCAAAAAGTTAATAATTTGCGTATTTTATCCTGAGCCATGTGATTATGCAATTTTGCACCGCTTGGATAATTGCTTCAATGTACATCGTTTTTTATGATATAGAGCTTAAATAGAAAAATGTAAGTAACATGACCTGTCCCATAAACATTAATTTATCTTGTGCATTTTCAATAAAACCAAAAATAGTGATTGAAAATAAATTTTATTGGTGGTATATTACAAAGGATATTTAAAAAAACTTTACAATACAACAAAAACGTTATCATTTTAAATCTTAATACAACTTAAAGTTTGTGCTGTTGATTGCAATGTCTGAAATACTGGCCAATTACGAGTTATGAAAGAGAGAGAGACATTTTAATCAATCTACATTCTGCATGAACTTTACAGTATCAAAGCACTAGGCACACCAATTTTCCTTTATAATTCAGTAATAAAAAGTTTTTTTTTTGTGTGTACAGTACACAAAGGAAAACAAAGATTTTTTAACAAATCCAAAAGTACTAACTTTGAATTAAGCATTTAAATTAAAAACAATACAAAAAAAATATTGAGACAAGGAGCAAAGTAATTTAAAAATTTTTCGTCTTCCTTCCCCTTATGTACTAAACTGCACTGCCTAATATAAGTACTTTTATAAAGGTTTATACAATAAGATTTTATCTCACCAGAACCTTTTTTATGGGTCCTTCTATGTTATATTCGATAAAATACAACATTGCACTGTACATGTTTCCTATTATACAAAGGTCGAGAAAGTAGATTCAAACTTTCATTTAGATATTTATATAAAAGCATTTTCTTTGTAAACAACTATGTAATTTACATAATAATCAGGTATACCAAATTTTCATTTATCAAATATTTAAAAACAATTTTCAAAATACTTTTCAGTGATAAGATCTTAAAATGTATGTAAAAAACTGATTAATATATATTTATCCAAATTTTTCACAAGGTTGAACTACTGGACAAGTTATAGAAATAGTTTGTCATTTCATTCCACTTTGACTAAAAAAGAAATTAATTTTAGAAAGTCAATCCTGCAACCAAATTATATAACATTGAACTGTGAAATATCAATAAATCAGATGTTTAAAATTTTTAATGCAGATAATCGGTATTATAATTACTTATAAAGGGCGAGTGTATTAACGTCGCACTATAAAACAACACAAGAGCTATTTGCGACGGACCTCTTAATTCTGAACCATTATCAAATAACGAGGACGATTCTTTAGCAGGCACTTCCTCACCACACTAATGGGAAGACTTTGAGCCTAAACAGATTTAACATGCATCAACCTCCTCTACACGATGGGTCTTCAGTTGCACTAGATCTCGAGCTCGTATGACACACATCGGCTATGAGTACGTGACCATAACCACTAAACTACATTACTGATAAAGGAAATATCAAGAAAAATTATTTAAAAACGTATTTTTACAAAGATGCGCTATAGTAAATTATGTGAAATAATTAAGTAAAAAGAGAAAATTTGGGTTTAATTTCTTAGGAGTCTCATTAAAGGGAAATTTTTTTACTTTTTCATTAAATTTACTTCACTCACATTTGTAAAATTGTCAAGAATTTATAGCCTATCACAAAAACATAGTACTAGAATATTTTCATGAATGCAGAATTAACAAGAGACTAAAAAATTCCTATTCAAGCTCCTGACCTTCCTTAAGTTTTGTTTGTTTCACACATTTAAGAACAGTTCGAAATATTTTTTATTTAACCCTCATATTGTCATTGAAGCCCAATGGCTGAGTGGTAGTGTATCAAGTCTGAGGTTTAAATTCCAGGCTGAGCAAGACTGACTGAGCCTTTCATCCCTTTAGAGGGTCAATAAAAGAGTACCAAGCTCGCTTGGGAACTGAATTCTGGGGGTTTCGCGTCAGACTGACCACTTGACCGAAACATCTGCATATGCACCTAGTGCCTAAGGTCATGTAAACTGAGATAGGCACAGTAGATCTTGGCCCTCATGGGCTGTTGCGTCGCTGAGTTCAGTTCATATTGTCGTTGTCAAACCAATATCTGCTATGTGCACTGTTTGGAGATTTTGACTATTATGATTACTTTACTAATCAAATTTTAGTATAAAAAGTCTGCTATGTTACTATGGTTGCTAAAAAAATATGCTACGTGCATCAGCCAGAATATAGTCAAGTAAAACCTTCCATGTAACAAACGTGTACACAGCATATTTTATTTGCACATAGCAGGTATTGGTTTGACAACGACGATATATCAACTGGGAATCATTCTTAAATTTGGTGGTTTCTTTCCAATTTCAGATTTAGAAAAATTTCTTACAGGTAATGCAAAATTGCTGTATAAGAAATAATGTACAAAAAAATAAAGTTGTAATTTGTATGCTATAAAACTAAAACTGCTGTTAATTTAACATTAATACAAAACTTTATTTCGAGAAAAAAAAAGGGAATCATAGAAATCTGAAATAAAAATGTTCGTCGGATAGAAAGACTAAGTTTGCTTAAAAATATTCTTAATAATTTTAAATACTTTTTATGAAGACCAGATGTGATTATTTTGATACTGGAATGCAAAAATTTAGAAATTCAAAGCACACATCCTTCATTAAAGCTATGATAGAATTTATAAACTGCATTTCGCAAAAAATTTAAAACCATGAAGGAATCATCAAAATTAAATGAAATTTAATGCAAAAACGACTTGCATTAGCACAAATAAATAACGAAATTTTCAAAGCAAAAAAAACAAAACAATATTAAGTGTCTGAAATCAGTATTTGGTGTAGCCACCCCGCGCTGCAATAAGACGTAGCATGGAGTCAAACAGATTTTGAATGTCTGCTTGTAGAAAAGAATTCCATATTGATAGTAGGCGCAACAAAAGTTCGTCTTTTGAAGCTGCAGGACGCGGATCACAAGCGAGACGCCGACCAATCAAATCCCACACATGCTCAATAGGCGACATATCCGGCGAATAAGCAGGCCAAGGAAGAAGTTGCATGTGTTCGGCTAAACAGAAGTCTTGAACAGTCTTTGCAACATGTGGGCGTGCATTATCCTGCTGAAAGAGAGCTCCAGGGATGCCTTGAAGGAAGGGAACGACTTTGGGCTGTAGTACTTCACGGACGTATCAGATTACCCTCAATTCGTAGAAAATTGGATCTTCCATGATACGAAATCACACTCCAAATCATAACTCCAGGTAAGTGAGTGAATATTAACGTCGCACTGTTCAGAAACACGAGGGCTTTTGGCGACGGACCACATAATTTTGAACTATGGTCAAGTGACGTCGGCGACACCTGAGCTGACACCCCCTCTCCTAACTACCACACCAACAGGAGGACGTTTCAGCTCTCGACAGGTTTAATGTGCATCGCTGCCCTACACGGCGGGTCTTTAATGGTACTGGGATCGAACTCATGACATACCTGCCATGATCGGATACCTTGACCACTGGGCTAACGCAGCTCCATTCATAACTTCGGGTGTTAGACCACTAGGTCGTTCGATAACGCACTCTGGAAGGCAGTGTTCACCGGCATAGCGTCTAACACGAATGCGGCCATCATGGTCTCACAAATTGATGCGTGATTCATCTGAAAAGACAACTTGGTGCCAATCAGCTTGCCAGGCTCTGTGCTCATGAGCCCATTGCAGACGCAGCTGTCGATAGTTTGCTGTGAGGGGGGATCCTGTATAAAGGTACCCTTGCACGCAATCCATGGTGCAGCAGACGTCAACGAATTGACGAAGCCGACATTAGTACACCTGTAGCAGTCAACCAACGAAGATGTACGGTCATTCAGTGCCATGCGGAGCAGGTGTCGATCGTCGCACGCTGATGTCACCTTCCATCGTCCACTGCCAGTTTTTCGAGTTGTTCGGTGCTCGTCGGTCCACTGCTTCCAAACTCGCTTCACTCTAGAACTCATCCGCAGCACACGAGCTCCTATTGCGCAATCGGAAAGTCCTTCTCGAAGGCCGGTAATCCTTCCCCTTTCAAACTCCGTAAGTAGTTGAAATTTCTCCTTATTTCGTCGTGGAGGCACACTTAGGTCTCACTAAACGTTCGCCACTGACAAATCATTTACTATTTTCAACGGGTCCCGCTACAGTCCTCTATTTTTACGCTTTCAGCATCAGTTCAGAGGGCGCTGCGCAAGCCATGCATGCGTGGTTGCTCTGAAACTTTACTTTTTTACGTAACATTCTATAATTGACATTTGCTGCAAAGTTCATTTAATTCTAATGATTCCTTCATGGTGTTGCATTTTTTACAAACAGCAATGTAAATATATAAATGGAAGATTGCATCTGCTTTCTGGACCTTTATATAATGGGAAGTATGTACAGTGTAATGTTGCATTTTATCGAATATTATGTAGAAGGACCCATAAAAAATGTTCTTGTGGGATAAAATTTTATATATAGCAGACCTTTATAAAACATTTATATTAGGCAGTGCAAGTACATGGGGGGGGGGGGGCTGCAAAACGAATTTTTTTTTAATTACTTTGCTCTTGGTCTCAATATATTTTGTATTGTTTTTAGTTTAAATGCTTAATTCAAAGTTAGTACTTTTGGATTTGTTGAAATTTTTTTGTTTTCCTTTGTGTACTGTATACACAAAAAAAAATACTTTTTATTATTGAATTACAAAAGAAAATTGGTGTGCCTAGTGTTTCGATACTGTTAAGTCCATGCAGAATGTAGATTGATTAAAATGTCTCTTTGATAACTCATAATTAGCCAGTATTTCAGACATTGCAATCAACAGCAAAAAATTTAAGTTGCATTAACATTTAAAATGAAAAAGTTTTTGTTGTATTGTGAAAGGGATTGCATTCAAAGGGGAAGGGATTATATTATTCAAAGGATATTTGAAAAAGTTTTTTCAAATATCCTTTGCATATACCACCAGTAAAATTTATCTTCAATGAATATTTTTGGTTTTTTTTAAGATAAATTAATATTTATGGGACAGGTCATATTACTTACCTTTTTACAATTTAAGCACTATCATAAAAAACGATGCACATTGAAGCAATTATCCAAACAGTACGAACTGCATAATCACATGGCTCAGGATAGAATATGTAAATTATTAACTTTTAAAGATCAATGACTGTCTAGCTGGAGCTCCAGCACATTGCAATGAATTGTATATAAAACAAAGGACATTCCAATGCTAAGGCCGAACTTCCATGCAAATGTGGCTCCACTGACTCACATATGTGTATGGAATTGCAAATAATATAAGTAGATTAAATAACTTGATAGAAGACTTGTAATTATTAGACTAAAGGAATCAAAGTGGTTAAATCTCAGATTTGAAGCAATGTTACCATTGGATGATGTCAGGAACTGAGCCATGGTAGTACGAGGTGCTAAAAAGGTAGGAATGGACCAAGAGTGAGGGTAGAATTATCATCCACCAGGTGCTCAAAGCCCCTAATGTGCTCCTATCAACAAAACACATAACCGAGATACTAGCGACCACAAAATCCATCGATGTGCAACTCAGAGAACAGGTACTGATGTCAATGAGGCCGTAGCCCTCACTGTTGCACCTAAATTTGAAATGGTGCCTGGCACATTTCCTCAGACTGCAGTAGAATTCTTTTTAGCAGTGAGTCCCACTTTGAATTGAGCAAAAACATATCTGGATATGTCCGGGACAGTGGCGAAATACCCACTTTGTCATCCATTACAGAGCTCTACAAACAAGAGTTATGGTATGGGTTGCCATTTCATTTAACAGCTCAGCCTCTTTGATTCTCATCCACGACACTTCCTGTAGTGTGCCCTTCATTTTGTCGAACCCTGAGGAAACATTTCAACACGATAATGATTGTCCACATATGACAGGCCTTTCTTCAGCTCATATCCATATTTCCCTAACCACCACTATTGCAAGATCTCTCTCTAATAGAGCATGTTTGAGCTCTGATAAGCAGGTGTCTCCAACCATTAGTGGAATGTGCCGATAAAACTCATAAATCTTAACATATAGAGCAAAAAATCACACAGAGAAAGCCACCCACCAATCTTACAAGTGAATTGATTTTTTTTTTTGCTCTTGTAGCTGAAATTACTGAATAAAACAGTCAGTTCTTATAATACTATTAACATTGCATTTTTCAAGTAGATGACATCAACCAATTTCTGTCCCATTCCCGTAACTCCAACTCACTGCATTACTTTTTATGTTATAGAAAAATATTATACTAGAATTTTTTTTCTTTATATACAATAGAATAAAGTAATTCTTATACACAGATGTTCTAATAAAAAAATAAGTCGGATTTTTATAAAGTATTTAATAAAATATTCTTTTTAAACTGTTTATATATCATCTCTTATATAAATAATTCAATAAAATGATCCAACAAATGTTATGCTGACATCTTCACTAAAGTTTGCTGGTCGTGATCGGGGCCTCCAGAATTGCCAATTATAATATACTGAAAAATAAATTGCACATTTTTTAAAATACAGTAAACTTACATATAGTTTCTTGAACAAATCACAAAAGTTTTAAATATGAATACTGTACTTAATAAATATACTCACAGGCTCATTTTATGAATTTTAATTTGTAATGGCTTGTGGATAAGTATATTACAGCTTAAAAAAATTCTAAAGATTATGTTCAGCTTTAAAAATGGTATTTTAATGATTGAAACATACTCTCTAATTACATTGTAATACCTCAATAGAAGAGAAAATGTTGCAAATCAATTTTCTCGCTAATCAGGGATTTCAGATTAATAAAATATTTGCTAATAGTGTTGGTATGTGTGCTCTGTGTTGTTACACTGAAAAAAATCTTCACTAAACTGTTGTTAATAAGTTAGTGTGATTATGTTTACTCCAGGAAAGTGTCACATTCTAAATTATATAAGAAATCTGAAATTTTTTAAGGTAATAGATGGTGCTGTTTCAACAGTGGTGTTGTGCAATTGTATCCCCGATAATGTAGAGAACTTATGTGTATGACAGAGGAGAGTAAGAGGAGCATTTCAGAAAGCCTGAGAGTAGATTATGTGATATTGTTGAGATGTGAATAATTTAGGAATGTATGAGGTGTGAGTAGTTTAAAATAAAGTTATTTGTTATTAGAAAACAGTGGTCGATTTTAAATAGTAGCGTCACTACGAAGTCATTGAGAGTCAATGGACAAATGACAATGAAAAAACCTTTTTACATGTTTTGAAAATACTTCTCTACTATAACTTTCCTGTATATATATTTGTATCTATTAAAGATTCTGTTTATAACCACTGAAACTCAATGTTTTCAAAAAGTACAATCATAATTATGCATTAATGTATGCATTTATACTATTGACTTAATTTTAGGAATATTCACTAGATATACTTTTGACATGATTCATTTATAAATCTTTTGAAATCCAACAACAATCATACTTACATACATCTCGAGGACGAAGGAGGGCAGAAACTGTGGAACAATTTGAGAGACATGGCAATGAAGGATCCAAAACTATTAAACGATATCCTTGCCCTTGTGCAACCCAAACATTTGCAAAATCTGTTAAAGGCTAAAAGTACAATTGAATCAACAGATAAAAACAACCAACCATAAAGCAGTTTGACTACATGAATTAATTATGAAATTCTCAAGAATAAAAAAAGTTTACTCCTCTCCTTTATAACTGCAACTGGTTTCATTATTCTACAGGAAGTTTGTTAAACTTAGGATATTTAAAAATAATATGAAAGGGGCTCAAATTACATGTAAAAAAAATGAATACCTTAAAATATTTCACACCTTTTTATTTAACTATGAGCACTACTTCAAAATGCTTTTTTAAAAATAAGACCATTATTACTTAAAAAGATTACAAAAGAGCCTTACTCTTACACAAAAAAAAAAAAAAAAAAGAATTTTTACTGTACAAACTATTTTGTTTAAAGCAGTTTAAAGCACAAATCATGTTTGCTAATTTGTAAGAGTACTATCTTTTCAGACAAGTAGTAGCTTATCAAATTTAATTTCATCATGAAACATTATGAAGAATGATTATTCAATTCTAATTAAGAGTATTTTCATTCAACTGCTCAATGCTAATAAGAATATGTGTAACTTAAGATAAGATTTTAAGCCCTGCTCTCCCAAATCCTCAATTGAAATTTTATTACAGTACTTACAGAGCTGATTTAAAAGCTCAGTACTTTAAATAAACTGTGCTAATACATTTCATAAAAAGTTATGAAACATATTATATATATAAATGATAACTGTTAAATTACTTATCATTTGAATTCATATACACAAGGAAATATATATATATTTTACCGAACAATTTAAATCTACATTTTTGTGAAACTGATTTTCAGCAACTTTAAAAAAAAACCAAATTTGTTCAAATTTGAATTTTTTCTTTTGTGAAATATTTATAGTAAGTATTTTTATGCAGTAAAACTAATACACTACTAATTATTTAACGCAAATAAAATTTAAAAATCGAACTTCAGATTTCAACAGTTATACTTGTCTATTTTACTTGCATTAATCTAAAGCATCTCTCTCTCTCTTCTCCATATAAATATTTAACCCTTTGCACTCAACTGTCCCCTCTAAGGGAACATTATAATTTTAGCATACAACTTAGATGTCTTCTCTGAGGGAACATGAGTTTATTGGTGATAACTGAGAATCAATTTATAAAGGCACAACATTTTGAGAAATGCATGTGTCCCTGAAGTTTTCTGTTGAAATTGTACAGGAAATCAAATTAAAATATGGTACAATCACTAAGATATATATATAACATGTACCGGTTTGAAGTCGAATCCTGGTATAAACATTTACTTAATTTACTGAACCTTAGAAAGAAAGAGAAAAGAAATGATACATTACACAAGTTTGTCAAAACCCTCATAGATCAGTAGCAACATGATTTTCAGGAACAAGAGCACAGCTATCCACATCTGTGGTGGATAATAAACTAAGCAATAAATTACTTATTCCCAATATGCAAGGGGAAAATAATGGAACTCTATGTTGGTTCTGACAGGAAAACACTAAGTGAAAGATGTCAACTTATTGTGAAATATGCACAATTCTTTAATATGCCTTTGCATTGCATATTGGAGAATGCTTCATATTTATCATACTGTACAAAATTGCAAATATATGTTCCTTGATGCCTACAATTTACATTAAATAAAATATAATTGTAATGCTTAACTTGGTTCCAAAGTTATAGTACATAAAATGATAGTACACAAGAGCAGGTTTAACGCACAAGTTGTGTTGAATTGCTGGTAGGAAATATCCGGGATGGCTCGGAGTGCAAAGGATTAAAATCAAAATTACTGAATAACTTGGCAATTTAAAGATGTAAAAAATTATTTCATTAATTGCAACAAACATTTCATTCAGTTACTTGACAATCCTACTGAACAAACATAAGGAGAAAAAAATGACAGAAAATAATGATTTAATAAAATAAAAAAATAATTTTAACAATGACTCAAACTCTTACAAGGAACTGTGAAGCATGTAACAAATATATGGTTAATGCACACGAGAATTATATAATATTCTTGAGTTTTGAAATACATTTTAAATTATAGATCTCTTCACATATATATATCATGAAGATAAATTCTTATTATCTTGGAAGAAAAAACTGTTTTTTTAAGTCTCCTTATAGCACAACAGGCAATTTGTGGTATATCTTATTACAAAGACGACATCTAAACTGATGTCTTACTTTCTGAACTTCTACACCACAATGTGACTTGAACATCTGCAGAATGCATGGGAAGATTATATACTAAATAACTACTACACAGGTTGTTAAATTGTTACAATGAAATGAGCATTTCCATTCAATTCAGCTCTTATAATGGATAATTACAACAATTTTCATAATGAAAAATGGAAAAAAATCGGTACTTATGTATTATATTGTCGACCAATTTCACGAAATTAAGAAAAATTGCCAAATGGTTTTATTGTTTCCACATATGTGTGTAAAAGTATGCAGGCGGCCATAACACCAAAATTGCATTCAAAATTACGACAAATGTATCTTCATGTAGACTTGCTATATAAATTTGCATGAGTACAAATTTAAATGCTATCATGCAGATATGCAATGTTTCTTCTTATGCCATTTTGCTAAGTCAAATTGTCTTTTGGGTACTTGCATATTTGGTTACATTTTTGGAAATACTCCCCACTGTCTTCTCTCTTCTACAGAAAATATAACTTAAATTTTAATTATTCTTCCCAACAAAATAAGAGAAGTATATTACAAATTATAAACAATATAACTATTTTCAAGCATGTGCAATCAAGAATATTGTGATTGAACAAGCACACAGGAACGGCATAATCTGTACAAAAAAAAAAAAAGATTTTCTAGCATGCACAAACAAGATTGTTGAGCTTAAATATGCACAGGAATTAATTTTCACACTATACACTGCATATTGTGGCATTTAGCAACGTTTTTTGATATGACGAAATTGGTTGATGGTATGATATGTAAGTAGCAAATAATCTTGTTTTAAGATTTTTCAACTCATTTACAGTGAGTTCTGAGCCACTGCTAAAAATAAACAAAAAGAAAAAAAAATCTCTGAAACAATACCAAGAAAAACTGAGGCGCTTCAGCTCCACTAAGGTATAAGTAACGTTCTAAGGCAACTTCACTATTATTTGGAATGAAGTATGGCCGAGGGAAAATTTTTCGAACTACACGAGCAGCAGCAACGCGATTTATCTTCCTATATAAAAATAAAATATGAGACTATAAAAATAAACAATAAAAACACTATTAAATACAACAAAATAAAAACTCTAATGAGTGTACAGATAATATCACTAAAATTCAGAATTATCAAACAGGTTTTAATAAGAAAATTTTTTAAATACTCTTCCTTGATAGCACACAATTTTCTTTCCTTTAAAAACAAATAATTTTTACTTTATTTAAATTTACAATCTTTAAAGTGGTAATAAATTAGACATTCTGATAAAATAACTATAAAAAGATGGTAATATAAAAATTTAAAAACATGAACTTTTGAACTTTCTATACCTTTTTGGTCTGCTGAATCAGCAATAGTTTTATATTCAAGAGAGTCTAATATTTAAAGTCATTTAGGAACTCTAAATATTTTTTTAAGAAGCTCAAGCTAGAGTTGATTGATAAAATGATTTGACATTGATATTCTAAAATTATTATAAATCTTCATGTAAATTTCCCATACAAGAATTTTAAAGACTTTAAATTCCACAAATTTTGAATTTACACATTTGAATTCATTTTATTTAAATCTAAACTTGTAAAATGTTTGTTTTTTTAGTAATATTTTTTTTACACATCCAAAATATTTCCTGCTACTTTGAACAGAATGCACATTACAGCATTAGAGCATATTGAATTGAGTTTGATAAGTAAAAAATAAATAATTTTTTACAGTTTGAAATATCAGAACTTTGAATTTCCCCACATATTTCAGTTTAAAACAAAAAGGCGGTTGTTAGAAATATTAAAACATAAGCATTAGAAAAAATTAGCATGAATATTTTTTTATCAACTCTGTTTTAGGGAATTAGTTGGCAGAGGAAAATAAATATTTTGAGGACTAATACAAGAATAATCTATCATGAAATTTTTACCAAAATGACAGTGCAAAAACAAAATGGAAAATTAAGGTTAGTCGAAACTGCCATTTTCCTTATTTTGAAAACAATCCCACTAATAAACTGGTGCTAGTATTTAAATTAACCTGTTCAGGACCATGATCACTTCAGACAACTTTTTATCAGAAAATTCACATAAAATGTTACAACATTTTCACATTTGGTTTCTCATGTGTGTGACTTTTCCTTTTAGATATATATAATTAATTTTACATCATTTTTTATATTCACTTTTTAAATCTGATTAACAGGGGGAAACCCAGCATTTTATGCGTATATAGTGTGTATATAAATGTTTAGTCAAAAATATCCAATAGAATGTGAGTTATAGCGTTCTGAACACATCCGCCTTGAAAAAATAGGCCTACACTTCCTCCATGATTCCAACTGATTGGCTCTGAAATGAAAAAAATTAACAGCATTTTAATCTGTAAGCTTAAATGCACCAAATGAGCTACACTCAATTTAAAATATCAAAAATTGGATTTTTGGTAGATTTCTGAAGAAAAAGTTCCGAATTTCATGGTTTTTTTGTTGTAAAAAATATAAATATTTTGAACTTTGGAATGATCGTAGTTCATTTGGTGCATGTATATGTGCTGATTCTACTTTATAAATTTGAAGTAATTCGGTCAGACCATTCTTGAGATATGATGGACGACCTTTGGATGATGTATTCTATAGATGGATTCTGGAGATATGATGGATTCTACCTTTGCAGACCTAGTACATTCCCCAGGATCGGCTATCACTTTTGAGTGTGGTACCATATAGGCGATACCAATTACTACAAATAATTTTGATACCTAGTTTCCTCCCCAGAGAGAGGCACCTGTGCTCTGCTGATGCAAAATTTGTCCTTGAGAATTTAATTTTTCCGAGAGCCTCCAAGCCAAACAGACACTCAAGGGATTTTTTACTTGCCATATAATCATACGACATGACTGCTGTCGATTTTCTGCATCATGAAAATCCACCAACTAGGGTCAAGGTAGAACCCACCATGCCACCCAGCTGGCACTCGCTGAAAGTGAAAATATACTATTTGGAAATGACAATGATCTATTAGACAGTGAGTCTAAGTCTACAGATACCAATGAGGAGGAAAATATTGTGAATAAACATAGCGGACAAAAAAAAATGAGATTGTTCTCAAGTTATGAAGAACAGAATGAAAAAAAAATGACCACCATATTTCAATTGATGAAATAACATGAAAAAAAAATGTAAATAGGTTCTACACATAGAAGAATAGCACTTCATGTCATTTTTAAGGAAGAAGAAGATCTAAGAGGATATGCAAAAAGTATGATTATGAATGGTAAAATGAAGACTGCAGTTTCATTGATTATTGGCCACTACATTATGAAGCATATAAGAATATGCACACAAGAAGCAAATTGAGACTGAGAAACTGAATGGAGTCCATTTAGAATGAAATTAGGTGCATTTGTTGCAATGTTATATGTACGAGATGCATAAGAAGAAAACAATTTAATAGTTTCTTTTTTGTGGAACAGAACTCAGGACCCTAAATTTTTCTCAGAAACCATGAGCAGAGATTCTGATTTATCCACTCTAATTTTAAAAAATACAAGAAACCCTCTTACTTGAAAACTGATAAACTTGGCTTGATATTTGAGTTAAGGTATAAATTTTTTGAAAATAGCCAAAACTCTTATAAAAAAGGGGGTAAAATTTACAATAGACAAACAACTGCACTGGTGTTCAAAATTAAGACAACTTTCAGATTTGGAAGAGATTTTAATGAAATTTCATATGTACATAGGGTTAACATACTGCAAAAAATTAACTATTCAACAGTTATAATACCCACACATAATTGGGCGTAACACTCATCGGAGACAGACGGTATGAAGTAGCAGTTACAGAATAGAACGAAAAAAAAAAGGGGGGCTAACAGGGGGTACGATTCTCTTTCACAGATTTACAAGTCTCACCATGATTTTAATCTAGAAATAAGGGAGTTATGAGTTCCTGTGGCAATCAATCCCACTTGTTCAGAAACTGTTTTTAAGTTTGGATGGTTCTTGGAAGGGGGTTGCAATTGCCCTCCCCAGAGCACCCCAGACATATTCTATAGGGAAGAGATCTGACTGACCAATCTCTCTGGCAAATATCCTCAGACTAAATGAGTTCTGCGAGGCCTTGCATTGTCATCCATTAAAATAAAATCAGGGCCAAAGGGTCTTTCAAAGACATGGAGGTGCATGCGATCATCCCACCCCCACCATCAAGCCTCAGCTTCTGTATTGGTCAATTTCTTGGTTATTGGAGGGCAGGTAGCAGGTCTCTGGTTCTCTCAGTATGAAAGTACAGTGAGAATCTCTGGTTAGGCTGAACCTGGACTCATAATTAAAGAGAAAGGTAGCCCATTGATCCATGCACCAACTCTATGAACTCTACACCATTTTAAATGGACTTTCCTGTTTTCAGAAATAGGTGGAATGTTAACAACTGATCTTATAAACTATTTTCTCACATTAAGTCTTCTGGAAACAGTTCCCCTTGAAACTAATGTTCCTGTGGCCGCATATAACTCATGACAGAGCTGAGAAGCTGTACCATCCTATTATGCCTCACTGTAATGGAAAAATGGCGACCTTCTCTGGTCGTCGTGGCTCTTTGATGACCTAGCCCAGGCTTTCTCTTGACAGATCCAGTATCCTGAAACTGTTTCCAAAAGTTGAGCACAATGCAGGGCGTTAAATTGAATTCTCTACAAATCTAGATTTGAGACTGGCCTGCTTCTTGACTACCCACAATTCACCACCTCTTTCCATCATCTAAACGTTGGTGGCTACTGGTTTGTACTGTTTGAATTTCATTTTAACCAATCGCTGCAAAAAAACATCAAGAAATTCAGTGAGGTGTGCTGGCGAACCAACTGTGGATTTTTGCAGGCCTGCTTATAAATCCTGTTACATGACTAGCTCTGCTCTCTGACATGTATAAGTTTATATATTCAAGGTACAACATTTGCTTCCTTATTTCACAGTAGTATTTTTACATTTCATTCAGTTCTTTTGAGGACCTGCAAAATACGCAAATTCTTTTAATTTTGACACCAGTGTATTTCCTACAAAAGCAAGATGCAGATTTACCTAATACATGCCCAAAAAGTCAGATGAAATTGGCACGAAATCTTGGTTAGCAGATTTCCCATTGAACATGGATGGTAAGTACATCATAAATGCGCTTCCATATATGTGAAAAGATGAAAATATGCACATTAGCTGAATATGTTGTATTGAAACTCATAAAACCATTTTCAGGTTGTGGAGAACTGTAACTAGACAACTTTTACATAAGTATATATTTCGTTTCAAAACTTAAAGCAAAAAAGACTACATTAGTTGAAACTATCAGCTCCAATAAGAGGAAATTACCTATAATTGTGTGGAAGATAATATGAGACGGTTTTCAAGTCAGATAATTGTAATCTTACAATTTATAAAAGTAAGCCAAAGATAAGAGTACTTTTATTTAACTCGAAGCATAATCGGAAAAAGTTGAAAAAATATGATAAAAACTTACCTGAGATCATTTCATATTACAACCAAATTAAGTTTTGAGTTGACATGACCAATAAAATGATGAGGAAATATAGCTCAAAATTGAAGTCTTGCACATGGCACATCCAAGTTTTTTTTTAATATCCTTGATTTAACAGGCATAAATGCCTGGATATTGCACATAGCAACAGAAGAAAATATATCAATGTAAGCTTTTTTATTCTAGTTAGAAGTGGGTAATAACAGAGATTGAGATAATTAAGAAGAGCAAGAATAGCAAATATGAAAAAAATATTAATTCTACACCAAATTCTAATATAAGTAAAATAAGTTAAATGACGTTTTGTAAAGATGACAAAACCATAAAAGTCTGTTTTAAATGTAAGAAATATGGTTGAGGAAAATGTACTTTAAAAACCTACCTGCACTTATAAAAATAAAACACCTCAATGAATTATCAATTAGTTTTTTTATAACAGAAAATATACATTTGTATTTAATCATTACCTTAAAATCGCGTAATTTAAAATGTCCTTACAAAAAATCAAATTTATCCATTCAATCAGTCTTTATCTAAAAACAGGTCATTTGGTATATATTAAATCTTAGTACTTATAGTGTTTATAACTACAATGGGCTACTGCCAATTGATATTGTATTTTGAGCCACCATAAAATGACAGTGAGTACATGAGTGTTAAAAAACCTCTTACTATAAAGCAACACAAGGGATTTGGTGGCAGACCTCATAATTTTAAGCCATGGTCAAGTGATGAGGATGACACCTAAGCAGGCACCTCACTCTTTTAACTTCCACATCCATAACCATGCCAACATGAGGACTTTGAGCTGCGACAGATTTAAGGCATATCAGCCCCTCTACACAGTAGGTATTCAGTGGTACTGGGGCTCAAACTCCTGACATGACAGCCATGAGTCCATGATTACTAGGCTACCATGACCATCCATAAAATGACAATTCAATTCGTATCTCATTCTGCTGACTTCATGATACCATGTGATGAATTTAATGTTATGTTTAAAAGGAAGGTATTGATTGAAGGTTTTCAAAAATCGACCGACAAGAGAGTTACGGGGCACTATAAATAAAAAAATCTTTTTTTATCAGATATTATATCTAGACTTAAAATTTAACAAACATGGTTTTTCGTTCAGCTGAGATATGCAAAAAGCTTTTCTTTCTTTCTTTTTTTTGTTTAATTTACAATTCACGTAAAATTAACTCATTAAAAACTTCTTTATTCTTCAGTCTGTATTGCTTAATTTTTCAATTCACCCATGCAAAGAATGGGTATACCAGCCAGTTTTCAATACAATCAATAATATTCACTCAAGAAATAAAAAATTCAAAGTACAAAAATGCTCACTTAAAGGACAATTTTGGATCCAAAAATATGGCCCCATTTGTGCTTTTTAGTACACATCAGTATTAATAGGTT
>BMAV01016937.1:79554-93712 GCA_019973955.1 Trichonephila inaurata madagascariensis
GGATTTGGCAATTTTTATCTAGATATCATGGTAAGATAACAAATTCATTCTGGCAGACTTTATAATTTGGTAACCCTTGATTTTTGATATGTGGTCTTATGTGGATAAGGTCACATGTTTTTTTAAAATAAATTAATATTGGTTAATTAAAAAAAGTGCACGTTTTTAATGCGGGCAACTATTTTCAAATGAACAATTCCATTTTTATTTTGCACTTGGATTTCGCCTGTAGAGGATATTTTGAACTTTTCTGCCATTTTTTATTATTCAATTTTCCTATTTTTCACTTTTTTGTTCACCTTTCCTGAGGAGTATGTCTGAAAGGTATGATTTGTGGTTTTTTTTAATGCTTTGGAATGAAAGGGGAAATTGTCTGTAATACAGTGGTGTATGGAAAACAAAATGATTGCAGCAAATGCTGAATGTTCAGTTTGTAAGAAAGTAATGTATTTGATTAAAAGGATTCGAGTGATGGATATATTTGGAGATGCCAAAAGATGGGAGCGAATGCGCATCATATAAAAAGATCTGTAAGGAAGTATAGCTGGTACAAAGAAAGTAAGCCTAGTATGCGTGAGATTCTGATGTTGATGAATATGTGGGTGCGAAAGTCAAACTGTGACTTCCTGTCTTTTGAACATAATGTTTCGAAGAAAACATTCCCGGATTGGATGAGTATGTATGGAACAAAGAGGTATGTATGAAAATGTGTGTGAAAGAAATTTACCCTCATTTAGAACTTTCCTGAGAGCAGGTAAGCTTTTTTCTTTAATATTATAATTTCCTTTTGGCTTAAAAAAATAAAATTTTTAATTGTATGCATTAATGATAGCTTTATAAATATTTCTTTTTATTTCACATTAATATCCCTTCATTTTTACTTCAAAATTACAATTTGTAAAATCTTGGAACTACTGCTAAATTATGTAGCTTGGCTATCGAATCCAGTTGCCCCAAACACCTATCGCTAAATGAAGTAGCTTGGTGACCGATTTCGGTGGCCAAAAGAAATTGACATCGCCCCTATACATATATTCTATACTTTATTAACCAATAATAATCCATCACAATAACAGATTGTCTATGGTAGACAGCATCACATCTATACTATAAATTTATCTACATTTCAGATTTATAGGACAGTGATATAATCTAGCTAAAATTCTACAGACTCTGTCAGACTACATAAGTTTTTTAATTTACACTTCATTTTATATAACATAATGCATCAAATTACCTATTACAGCACTAAGAAAAATTTTTCAATTTTATCAAGAAAGTTTTGGAAGATAAAAAAGAATGTGTAAACTTACTCTCACAATGAATGGCTGCTCATTTAATACATAATTACTACTGTAATTGGGAAAACCTGTAAGATCCACTAAAGTTCGTATATCTTCACACGGCCAACAATCCAAAGGCAATTCATAATAGAAAGGATTTTTTAACAAACACTCTTCTTCATGCCAGTCTAATAATAAAAAGGAATTTGATTTTATTAAATCATAAAATGTGAAATACGTCCTTATAAAAAATCATAAATTGCAAATTACAGTAAAAATTTCGCATAATTTTCTTTCTTTTCTTGAATAGACATTGTAACTATATAAACATGTTTACAATATTGATAACTTAATTACATTTTTAAAATTTATAGTTTGTTTTTCATATTGCGGAAGTGTGACATATATTTCAATATTAATGAATTTAATTCATTTTTTAATTCAATCTAAGTTAACAAAGCAATTTTCTTATCAGACACCCATTATCCTTTTAACAAATCAATATTTTAAGCTTACCCTGAAGATTAAAATTAAAAAATAAAACAAAAATAGCATCACAACATTTGCTTGGATTCCTAGCTAAGAGAGATTTTAAAATTTGGAAAATATTACAAATAGAACTACTATAAATATCAAGGTATGTAAGTAAATATATGAATTATAAATGAATATATTAAAATACAGGTCTATTTTACTTTTGTTGTTGTGAACAAACTTATTTCTAATTATAAGTTGAAGTTTTGCTTGAAGAATTTAAAAACAATTTGTATTGCTACTTTTTTTATATGGTGATGACTATGAACGTTTGAAAATGAATGATGGAAATCAAGGTGCTAATATTACTTACATGAAAATGACTCAATAATTATTACAAAACAAAAAAAAGCATATAATATTTTCATAGTATAAGAAAACAATACATATAATTTTTCTCTTATTAATTTAATTACTCACAAAAGAAATAAAGTATAATTACCAGACAAAAATTCATATTTTAGCAAAAGAGGTAAAGTCCAGAGCCGAAGGGTGCGCATAGTTGGATAAATGAAATTTTGACAATTTCTCATAACAAACTTTTGGGCAGAATTATGGGATATGATAAATAAATACACAAATAATAAAACAAAAAAACAAGAAACAAAATATTTTAAAGTTTTCCAAATAAATCTTAATAATTTGGATATAAAAATAAGTACACTATCATTGTCAGAATGGTCAATTTCATTTACAAATGCTTTCTTGTCAAAAGCTTCTTTTAAGCATGATTCAATCTTTTCTTCATTTTGAATAGATAATCGACTTAGTAAAAAGGTTAGAGTTTCTATATCATGTGTAAACATATTTTTTTCCAAATAGTTATCCATATTTTAAAATATCAAATAAGAATTCAGAGATCATATGCCACATTTGATTAAATATCAAAGATACATTGATGTATCCTGAAATTTAAAAGTACCCATTTGTTTTTAAGATATACTTTCTTCTGAAACACATTTCAAAATAAACAAAACGGAAAGGAACTAATAAAAATTAAATTCGGAGGATTTTGACATCCACTTTCCGTGCTAAAACGGTCAAAGTTAAGATGCATTTATTCTCAGCATAAATGGATATAATATATATATTTTTTACTTGGATGAATAGATTGGTCAATTTTATTAAACTTTTAAAAATATGTTTCCATTTATGAATGATACTCTAAAATTGATCTTTGAATTGAAAAGTCTCACAAATAAGAGAATGGAGGGTCATTATGCTGTGAAACTCTGGAAAAAAGTTAAGAGAATAAAACAAAGAATAAAATGTAAATTCTGCCCGTAGGAATATTTTATAAAAGGGAATCTCACTGGCAAAGTAATTTTATTTAATTAGAAATGCCCCATTGCATGCTATAACTTTCAGACGGGAACATTGATTGCTTATTAGAGAAGCGTATTAATTAGTGAGCTTGTAATTTTGATTATCAATAAAGTGTCAAGAAACATCTAAGCTGATACGCAACTTTCTAAACTTTTTCCCACTAATTTGAAGGCAGCCTCAACAGATTTAATGTGCATCAGCCTCTCCACATGGTGAATCTTCAATGGCACTAGAAGTTGAACCCATGACTTGGAAGAAGCAACACAGTCCACGAGTATGACTACTCGGCTTCGACACCACCAGGTACCTCACAAAAAGATCTTTGTTCTACAACCTTCGAAAAGAATTTTTACAAATGACATATAAATATTCCGAAGGGTAAGTAGATTGCAGAGCAGGGGTTGGTAAATTATGGCACGTGGTACAATTCTCAGTGGCACTTTACACTACTCTACAAATTTGTCAAATTTTGAGTGGATGGAAGTTAATAAATTTGTAATGTACCTTATTTAACAAACATCTTCAAAATTATGGACATTTATGGAATTATGAAAAAAAAAATCTGAAAGATAACTCTAAAGATAAATCTGCAGATATTTTGTAATTATTAAATGTCATTGCTGGAGAAATGTAATTGTTTGAAAAGAGAAAATTGCATGTACTCTTCTTTCCGTTTTTGGTTCTACATAAAGATCTTTCCTCATACGAAAAATATTTCGAGTTCTCAAAGAAATTGTTTAACAACTGAATGCTCAGAGTCGTGTCAAATTGAAAGCCATAAATCATACCCCTAATTTTGCCACATGAACAGGGACGTCTTAAGACTTGTTGAGGCCCTGGGCCTCTACGCAAAAGTAGGCCCTGGGCCCTTACACAAATGTAAACCCCACCTATGACTCTTAAAAGTAGACAGTACATAGCATACGTTGTCAAATACGTGTACAAACAGTAACCCGAAACAAATGTGCATGACTTACAGTCGCACAAATCGGCTCGACCAACAGCCTCCTTTTCACTGAATGGGTAATGTTGGTGTATGGTGGTAGGCCTAGGCCTATAGAGGGACGACGGTCATCACAAGTGGCCAGAATACAACCGGAAATAACATTTTATCGTTAAATAATTCGGAATATGATCTTATATTAAGGTTCAGTCAAGAACGAGACAAGGCTTCCGCTAAGACCGAGGCCCTGGGCCCTGTTGGCCCATGCCTTAAGACCTCCCTACACATGAAAGGGCGTCAGAGTGGTGCAAGCACTAGGGGTTCGCATTAAAATTTTTATTTAACTATAATGAAGGGAAAATACTTATATTTTTTGTTGTATATTTCTTATTTTAATAAATATGTTTAAAAATGCATACGTAGAATTAAAGTTTTTTATATTTTTGTTGAAGAAATATATATTTTTTATGCTTTTTATTTTTATGTTAAGAAATATCTTTAAATGATGCAAAATTAGTATATAATAAAAAACTGTAAATCTATATTATTGAAATGTATTCTCTTACTATACATGCATTATCAAGGAAATCGAATTGTTTGAAAAATGTACTAATGTGTGGCAGCTGAATCATATTGGTAGATTACACACCACAGCTACAAGGCTGCCATCCCCTGTTTTGTAGACCATAAACACCTTACACAGGATTCAAACTTTCAGACTACAAAATATATTTTTAAAAATTGGAACTCATATTAATAATGTATGCAGCAGCGTTTGTAAATTAAAAGAAATCATGATAATATCTTATCACAACTCATGCTTAAATCCATTGTCATACCACAGGGACGTCTTAAGGCATGTGCCAACTGGGACCTGTTCCAGGGCCTTGGCCTGGCTTGTCTTGCTTTCGACTCAGCCTCAATAAAATCATGAACCAAATAACTTTAAATGTCAAATGTTATTCTTGTGTGTGGACAAATTTTCTGAATACTGGGAAACTCAAACTATAGTAACAGTGGCAAGATTGTACTATTATGTACATTCGTCGTCTGTGTCTGGCCTATGCTTATCACCATACATCATCATTACTCATTTCGTCAAAAGTTGGAAGTTGGTCGAGTTGGGTTGTAAAATCGTGAGTCAAGCATATTTATAAATAATGGCTTATTATATGTTCGAGTACTTGGCAGCGTATGCTTTATATTGTCTACTTAACCCGGCATCACTCGCGCGAAAAAAACGACCTAAAGTTCTCGCGCAGGGTATCTCATACCCAAGGGTGTTAACATTCTGTTTTTTTCTTAAAATTTGTTTACAAAAGTTAAAAAAGGAGGAAAAGTAGGAAATACAATGTGTATACGTAATCACACGTAAATTTAATTTTTCTGTTCTTTTTCTTCTTCTGTATTCAGTACATTGTTTATACACCCCTTTAGTTTCGTCGTGAGTGAATGCAATGTTTTTACTGGAGATCTTAATTGTTTTTAAAATCTGTATCTTATTAAAACTAAACATATAGGAGTAAACTTCTCCATTTTTTAAATGCAAAAATTTTGGAATTTTTTTTTTATTTTCTCTTATTGGTCCAGCAATATTTTTTTTTCAAAAGATCATCTGAAAGTGGATAAGATGTGTGTACCAGGTGTCTCCTTTAAAATTGCGTTCTCCCCAAATATTTTTCTGTCTACATATAAAAAATTTATTTTCAACAGTGTCTCCCTCTTCTAAATCCCCTCTAGGGCCTCACCTTCTTTAGGTAAGTACGGGTGTCACAATTCCGAGGTACCCTAGTGATCCTTCTCTTTTTCGACCCTCCTTCTTGTCGTTCAATTTCCTCTGTACTTCCTTTCCCTTCTAGACCACAGTTACAACTTTTTGGAAATATTTGATTATATTCTAAATTTATTTCTAATGATTGTGTGGATTACTTTTCATTATTAATAACAACGTTTGATTGTGTTTTCTTTTTGCAATGCGTTAATTTGGTTTTGTTATTTATTTTTTCTCAAAATGTTTTCGTCGTTTGCATTGTGTTTTACTAACACTGTTGGTCTGACAACCCGCATGTTTGCCGTGTGAGGCGTCTCGTAAGGAGGAAAATGGTGTTCTGGGGATACCTTTGCATTTCCTTTGGCCCACGCTTCACTGTAGACAGGAGGCAGGAGTGATCCCGCTCCTTTCAATCGACTGGTGGTACCTCTCTTCGGGGACACCAAAGAGACACTGCTTTAGGGTTAGTGCTGCAGATAAGGTTTGGCGAGTTTACCCGTTGGATCCTCGCCCTGATGCTGTGGCACTATATTCTGGGTGTACTCCAGGTAAGCGCTGTGCCTAGTTTTTGCCAGATCACCGGCACACTGCCTCCCTTGTTGGACTCCATGGTGGGTTATGGCACGAGTTGTTTTCGCGCTTATGGATCCAATTCTGCTGTGCCAGGGTAAAGGCCTTGTATTACCCAATCTTAACTTAGACAATATTGCTACGCATGTAAGATTTTTATTGATTTCATTGCCAAATAACGAAATGTCCAAAGTCTCCTTTTGCCATTCAAAAAGCCCTTTTATAGGAATAGGTGGAGAACCGAAATCCATCAAAAGATTGGGTTCCAGGGATCTGCTTATTGAAACCGAATCAGCTGTACAAACAAAGTCCTTTCTTCTCGCGAAAACTTTTCTGGATTCACCCGTAACGATAATTCCTCATAAGTCACACAATACTTGCAGAGGTGTCATGTCTGAACCTGACCTGTTGACCACCCCTGAATCAGAAATTCTCGATGGTTCTTCTGATCAAGGTGTTATTCAGGTCAGAAGAATCGTAATATAAAAAAAAAAGATGCAGCAGTTATACCGACTAAACATTTAATTTTGACTTTCAATAGCACTACATTACCCAAATTTATAAAAGTTGGTTATTTAAATTGTAAACTCCGCCCTTATGTTTGTGGCCGCGGTAGCCGAGTGGTATAGGTATCGGATCGTGGCTTGCCTTGTTACGAGTTCGAGCCAAGTACCACTAAAGACCCGCCGTGTAGGGCAGCGATGCACGTTAAATCTGTCGAGAGCTGAAACGTTCTCCCGTTGGTGTGGTGTGGTAGTTAGGAGAGTGGGGTGCCAGCTCAGGTGTCATCCACGTCACTTGACCATGGTTCAAAATGACAAGGTCCGTCGCTAAAAGCCCTCGTGTAGCTGAAAAGTGTGCGACGTTAATATTCAATCAATCCACCTTTATGTTCCGAATCCTTTGCGCTGTTTTAAGTTAAGTGTCAAAGGTTCGGACACTCGCAAACAGCCTGTCCTGGACAATTAACGTGCTCTAGATGTGCATCAGTTGGGCATGCCTCCACAGATTGCAAACTAGAGTAGAAATACGTTAATTGTTCGCAACCTCATTCATCCGATTCCAAATTATGTTCAAAACGGAAAACTGAAATACAAATACAAGAAATTAAAACTCATAAAAATATATATATATCTTACTTTGAAGCCAGAAAACTAATACCCTCACAGTTATCTCAAACATATGCCCAGGCTGTTAAAACTTCAATATCCACTGCTACTCAAACAGATGAAAAGATTACACAAATAATATGCCCTCCTTTTTTAAAGTTACTTCATCCTATAACAGAAAGTTCTTCTTCTATAACCTTACTGTTTCCTCATCATTGACTCAAGCAAACCTCTTGGCACCCACATCTTCAACACCAACTGCTCAGCCTACTGTCATATTAACATTACCACTGCAAATCCAATAGTCTAACCTCCGATGAATCTAAATCTACAAATAATTTAAAGCAAAATAGAAAAAAAATCGAAAAATGCAGACAACCGAACCAAAACCCGAGATTGAAATTAAAATGACACCTCATAAGCAGAAAAAAAGTTCCACACATTATACATCAGAAGACGAGGATATGATACACTATGACATGGATGAATCTCTAACGCAGCGTTTCTCAAACTGTGGGGCGCGCCTTCCTAGGGGGCGTTATACCTCCACAAGGGGGGTGCGAGCATATTGAAAAGTCGTAAACGAAAGATTATTCTTAAAAATTATTAATTCACTGTAAGTAAACAAACGAAATACACTCTGACATAATAAGAAATAAAATACACACATTTGCACTGATATAAAAAACTTATAAATGTATTAGTAACTGCACATGTATTTTATAATTAATTCAACAATACTGTAAAAACAAGTTTAGTAATTACCAATGACTCCATGGGCTAGTCGTATATAAAGTTATGTACAAAAATTAACAATTGTATTGATAATTTGTACGGTTTATAATTAATCTCTTAACTGCCGATAAAAAGTTATTAGATTCGCTCCCCAATGACACCATTTTCCACATAGACACGCGTATGTCATGCATTGGGGGGGATGGAAAGGAATAAATAAGTGAAAAACCTTTCCTGAAATAAGTAAGTCCTTCGCAAACACTGACAAGGTCATTTTATTGCATTCTAAAGCCTTCAGAATAATTTAATGAATAGCAATGCACAGAGAAAAGATCGTACTTCGAAAAGAGGTATATATACGTCTGGAGCAATCAACACCTTAGGTGAACCAGAAATTTATACATGCCAGTGGCACTTAAAAGGTTAATGCCGCATCGTAGCTTTAGCGTTTAAAGTACAGTATTACTGAATTCAATTCACTGTTATTGTAAGGAAGGGGGGCACTGTGAAAATTATGTTTGAATATTGGGTCGCAAATACTGAAAGTTTAAGAAGCACTGTTCTAAGGTATTGGAATATGCAGCCTGATTGAAAGGAATTCTTGACACCGAAAAAAATTCGAAAAAAGTAATTCAACAAAATGTTTTAAATTCCATCTGTAAATATATATAAAGTCCTGTTTTTAAATTTACTTTCTAACATTTTTATAGTGCAATAATTACAAATGAATTTTAATACGATTTTAATGAATATTAGCTTGTGTAAATATACAGCATTAAGGTTTTTATATTTTAAATTTTTAACTGTTGTCTTAAACACTATGGGAAGTTAGAAACAATGTTTGGCGCAGAATAGTCGAAATCGGGCCAATAAATCTCACAATCACTCACTCACACTCTTCTAAATCGGGATCGATTTCCGTGGAGGAATCATACTTGCTGTTGTACATTTTATCATTTAATTCTTCCTCATCACAACCGTGAACAGAATTTTTTCGTCCGAAAATACTGTTGTACTGTATCTCTCTATTAAATACTGTATCTATTAAATTACTTAAGGTATCCGACCAGGTTGAAAAAGTGCTTTTTAGGAGTTTGATGTTTGGTGTTGTTTGGGCCATTAGAGAAAAAAGATATATATATATATATATATATATATATAGAGATTTATATATATAGAGAGAGAGAGAGAGAGAGAGAGAGGAATATAAGGACTATAATACATAAAACTAGAGAGTTTTTAAAGTTGTTTTTATACCATTTACTTTTTTTTATCTAACTTATATAAGAATATTTTTTTTAATGTGTATTTTGAAGAATGAAATTTTTACTAGAATTTGTGCATGAAAAATGGGATATCTCCAAAACAATCCAATCAAATTCAACATAATGTATAACATATATGTTATGAGCCTTTCAAAGTGTAACAAATTGTAGGTTTTAAGACAACTACATTTATTCACATTTTACAGCCATTTTTAGCTTAGAACATGCAATAATTTTGACGAAAAATCAGAAACATCAAATTTAAATGCTAATAAAATATTTATTTCTTAAAATATTTTTATCCTGCGATTTATGACACTTTAGAAGGATCAAGAAATATATCAATGAAATAAAAATTGCATAATGTGCGATTTATTTTTATTTATGACGCTTTTCTTAACTTTAAAAATATTGCTAAAATTTCATAAAAATATTTTTTTTTTCAAAATTCGTAAGACATGTTATTTACTTAATAATTATGACTTCTTAAGCCTATCTATGTTCTTTAAAACAATAAAATTGTTCTGAAAGTCTCTCTCAATTTTTCAAAAATTGGTCTCTGAACCTAGTCGGATACCTTAAATATCACATTTTTCCATCATAACTACAGTAATACACCATAGCATAAGGAATATTTAAAACGTGCTCATGCATTCAGAACTGTAACGGTGATTCACGCGCAGGGTATGACATACACGAAGAGGCGGTATCCAAAAATATATAAATTTAGAATTCGCATACAAGCTAAGGCCGCTCAAAGGATATGACCTTAAAGTCAGCTACACGAGAAAATATTCATTTTCCAAAAAAGGTTCAGAAGGAGCGTTGAAAAAAGTTAGACGGTGGGTGTGACACACTCTGCGCGAAAACTGCAAGGTGTTAAGGGTCGCACGTGGGCCTACTTCTACAGAATGGCCAGGGATCTCAAAAAATCTTAAGAAGTTAAGAAGTTACTGCTCAACAACAAAATAATCACCACCTCTGAAACCCCAAAGTTTTTGCTTAATTTTTTTAAAAACTTACTAAAAATTGTATTTATTTTGTAAGTGATATAAATCTTTGGTTGACAGTTGCATGTCTCACAACTTTCTTATTCTCTTCACATTTTAAATTTTTCACGCTTCTATTAACCAGAAAACGCTTATACAGGGGGATTCACTATCATACCAACAAACTAGTAGGGTTTGTAGAGAATGTTTGGAATGCAGTGTCGCAAATGTTGTAGTTACGAGCTATGGCGCAAAGAAGTTAAGAAAAAGAACAGAACCAACACAACAAATTAATAGAACAGAAAATAATTTATTGAAAAGTTGTACTAAAACTGGTGTTCGAAATAACGACCAGAAGTCGTCTGGTAGGCCTGACAGCGGCGCAGCACTGAATTCCTTACTTTCTGGGAGATTCCTGGACAGTTATTCGAGTGGTAAAGTCTTCAACTGAAGGAACGGGCGTCTCATACACCAAAAAGAACCAGTCTCACGTAATCTTCTCTTCACACTTACGAAGCTCATGTGCTGTGGAACACGCCTGTTCGGGTAACGTTTCTGGTACAGCCACCGAGTGGCATACCCTTTATAACAGTGCTTCTCAAACTTTCACCCCTCGGGGAGCTCACCTTCTTTAGGTGAGTACGGGTGTCACACAATCCCGAGGTGCCCTCTAGTGATCTTTTCCTTTTCCCAAGGGGTTTACCCTCTTTGGTAAACACGGGTTTCACGCAACCGGGGTACCCTAGTGACCTTTCTCTATATTTTCGGCCCTCTTTCTTGCCATTCAAATTTCACTTTTTCTTTTCACGTTGAGACCACAGATGAAAATTTTGCAATTATGCAAGAATAGAAATCAAAATTTCCATAATTTTGATTAATCTGTATCATTCTTTATTACTAACATGGTTTCTTTTTCATTTTGTAATTTGTTAATTTGGTTTCTTTTTGATATTAAGTTTTATTTTTTCTGATTTCAACATTCTAATTGTGTTTTACTAACATCGTTGGTTTTTCCGACCCCCACGTTTGCCGTGTGCAGCGTCCCGTAAGGAGGAAAATGATGTTCTGGGGATCCTTTGCGTTCCTTTTGGCCAACGCTTCTCCGTATGGAAGAGAATGGTGGCCTGGGGATACCTCTGCGTTCCCTTTGGCTCACGCTTCACTGTAGACGGGTGGCAGGAGTGAGCCCGCTACTGTCATCGGCTGGTGGTACCTCTCTTCGGTGTCCCCGAAGAGACAATGCTGTAGGGTTAGTGCTGCAGAGATAAAGGGTGACGGGTTTATCCGTTGGATCCTCGCCCTGTTGCTGTAGCACTATATTCTGGGTGTACTCCAGGTAAGCGCCGTGCCTGACTATTGTCAGTTGATCGGCACACTTCTTGCCTTGTTGGACTCTGTGGTGGTGGGTGGAGGCACTCCAGGACGAAGTTATGTTTCACGCTTATGGATTCTTTGCTGCTGCGCCCGGGTAAAGGCCTTGTTTTACCCAACTATAACATTGACCAGAATGCAACTCACACTAGATTTTTACTTATTTCACTTCCTAACAATGACATGTCAAAAATATCGCCTTTTGCTATTCATAAAACCCTCATCGGAATAGGTGGTGAACCGAAATCCGTAAAACGACTGCGTTCCGGGGATTTGCTAATAGAAACTACGCCAGCCTTACAAACCAAGTCCTTTCTTCTCGCGAAATCATTTCTTAATAACGCTGTAACTATAAGTCCGCATAAAACCCTGAATTCCTGTCGCGGTGTTATTTCTGAACCTGACTTGATGAGCACTCCTAAATCAGAAATATTTGAAGGCTTCTCTGACCAGGGTGTTACTCAGGTCAGGAGAATTACAATAAAAAAAGATTCTACAATTATTCCCACAAAACATTTAATTTTAACATTTAATAGCCCAAAACTGCCAAACACAATAAGAGCTGTATATCTGAATTGTAAAATCCGTCCCTATATACCGAACCCTCTGCGCTGTTTCAAAGGCCAGAAATTCGGTCACTCCCAAACTTCCTGCCGCGGTCAATTAACATGCTCTAGATGTGCATCCGTTGGGCATTCTTCCACAGATTGTACTCTAGAGCCGAAATGTGTTAATTGTACCCAGTCTCATCCATCAGATTCAAAATTATGCCTAAAATATGGAAATTATAGAAAAACAGATCCAAGAAATTAAAACAAATAAAAACGTATCTTATTTTGAAGCACGCAAATTAATAGTTCCTAAGTTAACCCAAACGTATGTGCTCAGGCTACTAAACCTTCAACTATATCCACAACTACCCACAAACAGATCCAAATATAACAAACATAATCTGTGTGTGCCGACCTTTACAATGTCTGAAACCAGTATCCTCTGCAAATCCAATGACAAGTACCTCGTCTTCAGCGTCTACCGTCTCCACGTCATCTTCATCCAATCAAGCACATCTACTTCCTTCCACATCTTCAGTAATACCAATCGTGCAAAATCAGTCTCATTTACCTATACTCATTTGTACTATTGTTACCCTTGACAATAGCTTAAATATTTCTGCCTCATCGTTATCAACTGAAACACGCCTATTCGCTACAACACATCTAATAAATTTTCCCTACTGTCAACTGAAATTCAACCATCAGTACCCTTATCTCAATCGGCTGCTACTACATCCAATAGTGAACCTTCTGATACATCTAAAATCCCAAAGAGTGGATACTTTTAAATTGATATACGTGAGATATATTGGACGAAGGGAGGTCGGTTTTCTCAAGCTTATCGGCATCGGAAATTCTGCCTTTCTTCTTGCAGTAGCCTTCGCTTACCTCTTCGCCGTGCGTCAACCGACGAGTTGGCTTGTTCTTTAGCAAGCGTTTGGATTCGAGCGAAAGTCACTTAGCTGTACTGACGTTCCTGTCTTTCTACACTTTACTGTGTGCGATTGAGCATACAATTTCTACATTGCCTTGCCCCATCTGATTACGACCTGGAACGGACTAACGGACATTCTATTGATTATGGAAAATAAACCTTTATTAGAGGAAGCTGCCACTTCCAATGACCAAGTACAAAATACTAAATCATCTCCCTTGCCACCCAGTGTACGACCGACAGAGGAATTCATCACTGACAATGCTGCGGCAATATCTGAGCTGCTTAAACTCCGAGTGGCCTACGCAGCCGGCACCCGCAAGATCGCCATTATTCCATCTACCCGAGACGAGTACAGCCACTTCCAAGGCGAACTCGAAAGCATTTACAACAAACTAATTACCGTTAGAGACTCTCTAGATGTCCCGCTTTTTAGTATCCCGCCAAACCAGGTGGCCCTAGACAAAATAGTTGCTAGGGTCACTTCAAAGCGAAAGAAAGCCGCTGCTCCTACTGAAAATAATACTTCGAACAATACAAGTAATGCACCCAAATCACTGGTCAAGAGCGAAACCCGCAAAAGGGTGACTGTTGACGAGGATGGATTTAGATTACCACCGAAGAAACAGACCACTAAGCTTAATGGTAAGCCTTTTCTTTCTTCCCCTGCCGCCATCTTAACGCATCCAAATACCTCTGCCCCATCAGCCCCTTCCATAATCCTTTCTAATGCTTCTGAGGAGGTGGAGGAGATTGAATTTGATACCGAGCAAG
>BMAV01016937.1:99203-124072 GCA_019973955.1 Trichonephila inaurata madagascariensis
TATAATTTTAAGTATATAATACGTAAAATTTAATTAAATATTTGTTATTAATGATTAATTTTATTAATTAATGCTAATTATTTATTCATTAATTAGTTTTTTATTGTGTTTTGTTCCTGAAAATCGACAAAATCAAAAATAGCATGATACAAGAATGGTGAAATTTCAACCCCAGACCCCCCTTGAAAAATTCCTGTGTGCGCTACTGCATATGTACATATATATATATGTGTGATAATTCACTTAAATTTTATCTCAAGGGATTTTAATGCGTAAAGGTCTTAAGCCCTCTAAGACTTCAAGTGATAATTTTTATTTTACCCATCTAATGGGAGAAATACCACAACCTTATCTCCAAAAAAACTGAAAGGTTGATATTTTTAAAATAGGGTGATGCAATCTTGCATCTACCACATATTCGGACCAATAAGAAAAGCCTTTATCAGAAATCATATTATAATATGCTCATCATAATATGCTTACAGTTAACCAAAACTATAAAAGGTTGATAACTCGGGAGGGATCAAAGATTACTTTTGAGAGAGAATGTCTTGCAAACCGAGTGTGTTGTGTTTTTCAGGTTAATGCTTGTTTTATGTTTGTGTTGTATTTTTTATGTAACTAAATAAATGTGAACTTCTAATTAACAACTATAAATCGTATCTTAATAATTAAATGCTTTAAATCAAATCCCAAAATTTTACATGTATATACACATGCAAGTATTTAAAGTAAAAACATTTTAAAATAGTAATTAACTGAAATAATGCATTTTAAAAACTTAGTTTAGAAAAACACATATATGTTTGTTTGTCTCACTTCAATGGAATTTATGTTTAAAAATGTAATTATATAAAATATAACTAATTTAATAAAAGGGTAATCACTTTTTTTTAGAAGCTCTAATGTTTCTATCCTTTCTTCATCAGGCAACAAAGTATAACCTTGGGGGATGCTTGCTTCTTCTCTTAATTTCAGTTGCCTTTCCTTTTCCATTTCCCATTGCTTCTTTCTTTCTGTTAAACTATAAATTACAATATTTTTAGTAATCACTTATCATACACATTAAAGTTCCCCATAACACTGCATAATATAAATTACATTAAAATCATAGAAAAATAGAAGCAATAAATTAGATCAGAATTAACATTCATATTAAATTCAAATTGTTTTACATAATTTTTATTCACATTCATGTTTCAAGAAAATAATAAGCCATAATTAGATCATGAATGATTACATAGCTATTGTTTTCCCAAGAAAGATCTAAGGGTTATTATAGAAACTTTCATTTTCCCATCTCATCAGTTTTCAAACTATGTTATAACTATTGCAGATTAACTAGATATGAATATTCATCATATCTAGTTAACAAGTACAAAACAAATTATTTCAACTTTATTATACATAATTAAATTAATTTATATTATTATTTTACTTAATGATTTTTATGTATCACTCCTATATTTATTCAAATTTTATCCAAATGTGAAGAAATGCTATTTAAATACTTATTTCTATTTATGAATTTTTTTTTTTTTTAATTTCATTGCTAAGTATTGCACAGTTTTTTTATATAATGAAAATTACTGTGTATTATTGTAAAACCTTTTAAAATAAAAATATAAAGGGCAATGAATTTTATTATAAATAGACATAATCAATAATTAGAATCAAACTTAACAAAGAATAAAAAACAATGCCTTCTTAATTATGACAGATGTAAAATGCAGTTTGTTGAGCCTTAGAACATGATTGATAATCTTTGATCAACTAATTACATAATTAATCAGCACAAATAATTATTTATTATGCACTATGCATAAATAAATTGCAAAAAGTGTCTCTTATAAGGCAAATTTTCACTATTTCGATATTCTTAAAGAGTCCTAAAAGTTGTAGATTAATGATCACTTACTTACTTCTAATGTTTTAATTTTACCAAAATGCAAAAATACTGAAAAAATTGTATTGATGATATTAAAATTAGTGTTTCACATTATTATGCAATGGATACTACTAAAAAATTACATCTGAATCAATACAGTTTGTATTGCAATTTTAAATATAACATGTAAAAAAATAATTTAAAATATACTAAAGGAACACAATAATTATACTTACTAATTTGGAATTTGGCCTAAGCGATGACGTACTTCTGTTTTTGTTTCTGATTTCTTTTTTGAACGTATTGCACTATGAAAACTTTTTTCAGATTCAATATCACTTCGGGGACTTTTCAAATCTTTATCTGAACCATCTAAATTCTTTTAAAAAATATAAAACAATTTTTTACAGTACATTACTATCATTTAGCATCTCTACTGTACAAAAATATTCAAAGCAAAAGAGATTGACGTAAAAACTACCAAGAAGATTGCTAAAAATTTTTAAAAAGTCTTCATGCATTATCTCTTAGATTTAGAAAAGCTTTTACATCACCAGCAACTTATCCCTTTGCATAAAATTTTCCATTTCTTTTGAAACAGGTCTATAAATAAAGCTTTTCATTTTTTAACTTATGATTCACCTTTTGAAGGGAAAATATATAAAAAATAAATTATGATCTCAAACCTGTTCATTTCCTTCAGAATTATTCAAGTCTGGAAGAGATCTGTATTGTTGAGCAGTACTTATCCTCTCTGACTTAGGTCTCAGACATGGAGAAAGTGGGGGTTTACTTCGAAATGGTCCAGCAGTTTTGGGAGGATTGTCAAATCCTTTGTCTTGATTGAAAGGCACCTTTTGAAAATGTATTTTATAAAATATAAATCATTATAAATTATTAAAAACAAATATGTAAAATTATGATACAAATGTTTATAATAATTTTTAATAATTGCAAAATATTAAAAACATATGTGAAAACCAATGCATATACCGTATTTATTTAAATCTAATCTGATTCCAAATCCTCAACAAATTTTTGTGAAAAATTAAAAAATAATGTAAAATGATTTACCGAGGGAAAGATCCAATTTTACAAAATTAAGTAAATTTAAAATGAGAGCTAACAAGTGAATAAAATTAGTTATTTTACCAATATTATAAGCTTTTAAATAGGCAGATGAACATGTAATTTCTTTAATTGCCTTATCGAATTAATTTTTTTTTCCCTTCAATTCTAAGCCACACCTGATTTTCAGTAGCATTAACACTGGAAAAAAGTGTGGCTTAAATTAGAGTAAATATAGTGTACTGTACATTTTTTTTTTAAAAATGTTGAATTTTTCAATTTTATAATTTTGAAATTACTAGCTTTTGGGTTTTTTTTTTTTCATTATGATTTTTTTTTTTTTGTAATACAACCAGATTTGAAACTATAATACACTTCTCCCACAAATCTTACTTCAATACATCTGAAACAGGAATTGAATCACCTCATTAAGTATTCCTCTGCATGAAGTAGATTTTCTTGTTGCATGTTGCAAACAAAATGGCGGAAGCATGAAAATTACAACATCCCTTTTCAAGGGTTGTAATATTCCACACATGTTCAAACACAATCTTGATCACACATGCTAGGAAACAGCCTTGTTTAGAATGTGATATTTCTCTTTTATTTTGTTGAAAAAGAATGATTAAAATTTAAGATTTCCTTTTGATAGAAAAGAATACAGTAGAGTATTTCCAGAAATATGGAATCATTTCATCAATAAGTGTATGTGTTTTTTTTAAGAAAGTATTTATTTCTTCAAAATCTTTATGAATTTATTTGTCAATGGGCTGATATAGGAGGAACATGCATGAAAATGGTGACAGCATTTGGCAAAATTAGACAATAATATAATAAGTAATTACCAAAAATTTTACGGTTTGGCTGAAATAAAAATCAAGATTAGTATCTGAATTAACAAAATTGTCCCATTCATGCTTCTTTTCACATTTTTCAAACAGAATTGTGTATATTTTTCAAAGTCACATTCAGTATCAAATAATTTTTCTATTCATATTTACTTATTCTAAAGACAAATTCTAAAAAAAAATATTTCATTTGCCAAAAAATGAAAAATCTATAAATTAGTTTTAAAAAAAAAATACACAAAAAATTATAAGTAGCTCAATTTGAATATGAAAATGCAAGCTTTATTCACAGAGCTACTGCTTCATCATTATAATGAATAGAATACTTATTAGAAAGTGTTATTGCTTCACATTTACTTTTAAACATACAATATGACCTATATAATCTGTTTATCATAACCTATTACCTAATTTACTCATAGCTTAGAATCTTACCACCTTTCTGAATAGAAGTGAAGGTTAGAACCTGGTACCTCTGGATCTGTAAGCACATATCACATTCACTATACTGAAATGATCATCGTAGTTTGAAGGTTGTTACTGACTTTTATAGATACCACCGCCACCCATTCCCTGCCAGTGAGTCGGCGAATAGGCAAATGAACGATACCATAGTTATGGCGAGTGTGTGATTTGTTGTTGTTGTGTCATTTTGCGTTTGACGGCTTGAGTGTTGCATCATTTTGTGTTTGACAGCTTGAGTGTTGCATTATTTTGTGTTTGACAGCTTGAGTGTTGCGTCATATGGATTTGACAGCTTTGCTGTGCAGCCTCATGAGATCTGACGGCTTTTTTTTTTTTTGTTGCTCTTGCTGTGGATAGGTGGTGCAACATCTACTCCATGAAAGTTGCGTAGTTTCAAAGTTCAGCCAGGGTCACCAATGAAGGTTAGAACTTGGTACCTTCGAATCCGTAAGCACATAACAAATTCACTATACTAAAATGATCCTCGTAGTACAGAGGTTGTTACTGGCTTATATAGATACCACCACCGGATCACTAGTTTGTTATGAACGTTTGGTTCTATAACGTTAAAAAATAGAAAAATGCTTTAAAGAATTTGAAGAGCACTTTTTTATTCCATTAGGCTTAGCTAGGCTAACATCAAAATGTTGTACTTAGTCCAATGCCAAAAATGGACTGTTGCCAATCCAGTAAACTGAAGAAGGTTACAAAGAAATTGTTTCTAGATTTACAAGTATAAATATAAAATTATGAAATTCATCTTAAAAATTAATTATTTTTCAAATTATAATGTTCTATAATTTTATTACATTTTTGTTTGTTGAGTTAAATAATATTTGTCTCAACAGAAGCATTCTGTAGTGTGTTTGTAGTGCTAGAATGTGTGGAGTGAGGAGAAAAAACACTAACATTTCATTTTTCAGCATATTCATACAAATATCTACTACCCCCTTCCCAGGAAAATGAACATCAAAAATATTAAAATATTCACACTGGAATTTTTCAATACTTCAGCAACTTTCATAATAAATAGACTCAATAAAATGTGTAATTACATAATAAAATGGAGATAATTTGCTATTATATATAGAATGAATACATACATTTCTTAAAATTTTGGGTTGGACTTCATGATAATGGTTAGGAACTCTTAATGGCTTCAATGGCTGCTTTTCTGCAATTTTTTTCTTTGATTGAGCTTGTATCTCTTTTAATCGTTTTAAATTTTCTTTCATATAATTCTTCTGAGGTAGATCTGAAGAAATTACATTATATCACTTAAAATTATCATAATGACCAAACACTTGTTAAAATATTAATTTTTAAATTACAGATAAAACATATAGTAAATATATTTTGTTTTAAAGTTTGAATATAAATTTAGATACATAATTTAATCATGTTACCAAAAAAATTAGAAGATTTAATATTTTAATTACATTAAAAGTGTATAAAAGTAAAACAATAGCAGTAACTTAATTGCATAAAATATATTCATTTTACTCTTGTATGATTAACTGAAAAAATTTTTAATATAAAAAGTTCTGAAATTAATATTTAAGACTTAAGCATATTTGAAACAAAATGTAAAACAATTACTTCAAATAGATTATATTGGAGAAAAAAAGAGCAAAATAATGCATTAAAAAACTATGTACATTAATAGATAGTGTTTCCATTCAGAGAATAATATATGACTATTAAAATTATAATTAATAGAACTAAATACTTTATGTGAACATCAATGAATAAGGTAAAATGAACAATAATTGATCCACAATAAATAATTTAAAATTCTATCCATTTACATTTACGTTTGAAATCATAAAATTAATAGACCAAATCATTTTAACTTACGGGGCCTCAAAATTGGTCCCCTGGCCTCATTTTCTATTTCTTGTAGTAAAGTCATAATTAATTCAGACTGAACACACACTTTTGGCAAAGCTCCAACTGTATGGGGACGCTGAGGTACTTCACACTCCATTGCACCTAAATAAAAATGAACAAATCAGTATCACTAATAAAACATTTACAGATAATTTTTTTTATTGCTTTGAATTGAAAAAGAATATACTAGTTGAATCCATATTAATCAAAAAAAAATTCAAAAATTATTGCAAAATACAAAAATACAAGATGTAAAACATAAGTGCATTTAAAATTAAATAAAACGTGATGGAAAATGAACAAACAATTAAATAAATTAAGAAAAATAATACATCACATTCATTTCACACTTCAAAAAACTTGGCATTTTACAATTTAATTTAAGGAAAAAATTTTAAGTATAAAAGAGTCACAAGAATCTGTTTTGCATTATATACATATTTTAAATTTTTTAAGTCATTCAGTAATATGTGATTAATCTATACAAATATATATACACACCACTGGTGTAGCTAGTTTTGAGTGGACCGCATATCAAAACTCCTTTGGGTCCCTTTTTTAAAAAAGAAAGCCCTGATAGTGGTACTGTAGTTACACATTTTGGGGCCCCTGAAGCTTCGTCGGGTCCATGAATATTATTATTATTTTTACAAGAAAAATAATTTTTGGTACATGTACATGAATATTGGTGAAATAACTATAAACTGCTAAATAAAATCTATTTATTTATTCAATCTTTCATGGAACTCCAAAATAATATTTAGCACACCATTCAGTGGCAGGTTTTGTTCAGAAAAAATAGTTGATGTGATAATAAGTAAATACCCATTTTTTTAGAGAATATTGTGATAAAATATAAAACAATTAAAAAATAATAAAACTGTTAATAAAATACATTTGTTTAATTTTTTTTGTTTTTTTGTACGACAATTGAAGTAGCTATAACTGTCAACAAGCAGTTTGAAATGTTTAGGAATTCATCTTTAAAAATAAACTTAATAAATAACTACAACTCAATACACCAGATATGTAGTTAAATGCTGAATATTAAATTTATTTTTCTGATTAAAAAATTTAATTTATAGAAGTTAAAATTTTGTACCAAACCTTTACATTTTTCTTTTACCAAAAAAAAAAAAAAAATTATAAAAGTTAAATATAAAAGCACTTCTATAACAAAACATGCAATTCATAATTTACAACAAATTTTGAGTTACCTCTTCTCTTAAAGTTATTTGTTTTAAGCATAAAACTGTAAATAAATATAAAAGTAAAAAATTTAATGAATAGTGAAAAAATTTCGAAATACATAAATTTAAATAAGTTAAATAAGTCAAAGATATAATTGCATATAATTATTAAACCAAAATTTATGTTCAACAAAACTAACTTATTTTTTGCAATTAATTCTTTGACAAGGATGATATTCAATTGTTCAGTTTGCTGACTTGATTATATGAAATAAATGTGCATCAAACTTTGATCTAGGAAGAAAACATTATAATAATGTATCACTGGTTTCTTGAATAGTTGATATAAATATGAAATAACTTTCAGAAAGAAATATCTTTTAAAGTAATTCAGATGACATTAATAAATCAAACAGGTTCAAGATGACTCATAAGGATTACTTTTCATACCTTTGTAAACATCTTCTCTTTCCGTGGCATAATATAAAGGATATGTTAACATATATATAAAGGCAGTACTTACGTATTAGAGTCACTGCAGTCAAAATTTCACCATGAGAATTGTTTTTCTTCAAACGCAACACGCAAGATCTTTGTTGTTTGTGCGATTTACATGGTGCAAATATCGCTGGAGTTAACCTAATACATAAGTACCATAAAGGCCTTTCAAAGACATGAAAGAAAGCTTTTGTATACAATTTTGAAATATAATATCACTCACTATAAATGTAACAATATAATATTCTTTTTAAATTCTTTAATTACTTTCCATATTTCTTTTATATCTACATACAACATAACATTTATAAATCTTTGAAAAATATATTTTGCAACATTTTTCAATGTTTCTTTTTATTACTGCTTATTTTTTTCTATTAGAATATTGCAGCCTTAATTTCAAATATATGTACATATCAGAAGACATCTTCAAAATTCTTAAAATTTAAATAATAATTTACCATGAAATCCTCTGAATATTTCATAATTTGAATACACACTTAAGACTACTTAGATGATTTTTAGAAAATTATGGCTTTTTCTGTAAAACCAGGAAATGAAATCTGTTGCATAATATACGAAAAAATGTTGAAATCCTATTACAATATTTTATAATAATTTATAGAAAAACTAATGCATTCTGCAATTTTATCTGAATGTTTAATGCATTACAATTATTCGTTCTTAAAAGAAATATTTTTTAATAGATACCTCTTTCATGACTGAATGCTATTATAACTAAAATTATCTGAATCTCGAATAGAAATCGTAGTAGTTGTAAGAAAAAACAAAATTACTATCTTAATAATTACGATATCAAAATAAAGAAACATAATCCAAAATTATACACGCACTAAATGGAATGCATTTTATCAACAGTATTGAAACTTCATATCGATGACTTATGATTACATAAATCAAATGTATATTATCAAAAATATCGAAATATCCTCACCTAAACACAAACAAAAAAACGAACATGATTTAGACACATTCCATTCCACTGACATAAAAATTTGGGGGAAATAAACAGCTAATAAAATATGCATACATATTTTTGCTTATAAACAATTTTATAAAACATTTGTATTGCATCATACATCATAATAAAAAAGTCAAATGTATAAAACAAAAGCACTTACAATTACGACTACTGCGATCAATTTTGTCGAAAAGATTCAGATACAAAATTTTTCAACCGTTTTGTACTTGATACTAAAATTTAACTCCCGTTTACATGCCTCGATAGCAAAACACAAAATTTGGAGTAGTTACAGAAAGAGCAATATCGAAGAGGAGAAGGGAAAACAACAGAGAAGTGGCATTTTGTACGGTTGCAGAGCTTCATTCTCTCGCCAATATCTGCGACTCTTTCGATAAGTAGAATGGGTTATTGGAGTTCTTGTTTCCGGATGGAAATTTCTATCAGAATGGCTCAGAGATGCATTGCGATAGCTTTCACTTAGCACACACAGTACTGGAATTAGGACAATAAAATTTAAAGAGATTAAAAATTTTCTTAAAAATAAATTTACTCTTTCGAAAGCGATGCCAAATTTCCTCTGTGTACGTGTATCTAGTCCATCTATACAGGATTTATTTCAAATATATAGGATGAAACAGAAGCAGATTAATCTTCATGGATAAAAAAAAAAGGTTACAATCAAAATAATTGATTCTATTGACTTTTTTTAAAAGTTAAATCAATAAATCTCAATTGTAAGTAACACGCTTTAAAATAGAAGCGTTTTACCAATTACAAAATAATAGGAAAATGTTTTCAGATGTATATCAATTTGCTAAATGTAATTATTAATCATATTTTTGAATGTTATATATTTCTGATTTCTACATGACAAAAATTTTATAAACTAATTAATTACTGCCTCTAATACAGCTATTGTTTCAAATAAAAAGCCAAAATACAAAAATTTGTTCTTAGTTTTCAGCAGTTTTTTTTTTTTTTTTTTTTTGAAAATATTGAAATTTCAAGAATTGTTAATACTCTTATCGCACACTTTTCTATAGGAAATATATTAAATGCCAAATTTGATAGCAGTACTATTATTAACATATAACTAAAATGGAGAAAAAAGTATAGTTTAAATAATTTCCTTTAACATACAACTTACTCTACAATAAAATGTTCTTAACCCTTTCACGGGCAGTGGCTAATAGGTCTAACCACATAGTAAAAAAATTTTCTCCAAGTGGGTGGTGGATATTTAGTCTATCCGCATGCGTTAATTGAAGCTAAAATGCATAAAGATCAATACAGATGGCAGCACGATAACTTTTTTGCATTCCATGCCTTCTGATGGTTAGCTAAAAACATTTTTTCTCGGTGTAAATCTACAAAATGTATTTGATTACTATAAATAAAATTTCTGATCTTTGAAAAAAAAAATCGATGTTTTAAGTGTATTTTTCTCTCATCTGAATGAATTAAGTAAAAAACAAAGATTTTATTTAGGTTTTTGGAAAGCTTTTATATGTGGATACAGGCTTTATCCACTGCCCACATAGAAAAGAAAAATAACCTCGAAATTTTCGCTCTTCCTCCACTTGAGAGTCAAAACAGAAGGTGATCTGTACAGGAGATGCTCTCTTTTGCAATACCAGAAAAGACGTTCATCGCTCTCAATGGCTGTGTCGGTCCTGTAACGTACCACAGTGCCTTCAAGCAAATGATCCTACTTGCTTTGAAAAGTTCCACAGTAAATAGCTCATCAAATTTGTGAAATAACATTTAAATCCTCAAAAATATTACTCTATTTCTAACTTTTCATACTAAAATTAAATAAAATATAAAATGTGGATATATACTACTTTCAATATATATATTTCAGTAAGTGTTCTACTAAGTACATTTATTCTATTATTATTTAATTACACTTATACTTTGTATTTCCTTGTTATTGAAATAGTTATTAGCTTAAATGTTAATTTTTCATAAAAGGTTTATTGTAATATGATTCATTCTTTCTTTCCTTAAAAGTAAGTCAAATGTCTTAAGCGCGCAGTGGCTATAACGTCTAGCCACCACCCAGGGAAAAAACCCTTGATCAGATTTTTTTTTTTTTTTTTTGGTGGCTAAATAATGTTTATAGAGGATGAGAACATTACATTTATCAAGTACTTTATCACAGAAAAGTGTATTTCAGCTTTGTGCCCGTTAAAGGGTTAAATCAGAGAGGTGCATTTTTCATTACTGTATTAAAGAAACACAATCACTTATATACAAATTCCAAGGAACATTAAGAGATGTTTGATAAGTCCACAGTAGAGGCACAGTTATCAATGTGCCCCACAAACCATCCAAAAGAATCGATTTCCGTGAGACTCATTCATAGAGGATTGCCACACAACACTAAAGAAATATGCATACCAAATTTTGTTCCAGTAGCAAGAAAATAGTATTTTTTTATCTATACCCCCCCCCCTCCAGCGGTGGCGGTTTATCCATTGGGGGGGGGGCCCGAAGAGACCAAGAAGGACCAGCATAAGATGGGCTTAAACACATTTTCTGGATATAAACTTCGATCCTCCAGTGCCAACAGGGCCTGTAGATCTTCTGCACCCAGGGCCCAAAATGAGCTTAAATCGGTACTGCGTCCCAGTAATTCCCCACAACCCCTCATATGAGTTGATTTACGCAAAATTCATTCTTAATAGATCTCTGCTCACCATGCTTACAAAATCAAGTCTGCAAGTATAATAGTTCAAACTTGCCTGTCAAATTTTATGTCACTGTTTGTCAAATATTATATATCTGTTTATCTATAACTCTCAGCTCCTCATAAACACCCTTGGAAAATTTTTTTCGCAAAACCCCTCCCTAACGAATCTCTACAACATAAAAGGAAAATGGTTTCCAAATTTCAAGTACGTAGGTCTAATAGTTCCTGAGATATCGGTATGAGTGAGTGAGAGAATGAATAAATAAGTCTCACTTTTCTTTATATATAGAGATTTTTGAATAAGTTGATGTTTCGCTGTTCACGGATATCACAAGTTAAGTACTTAAGGAATACGACTACGTTCGGAACCACACATGATTTTGCAAAAGCGTATAAATGGATAATATTTATAATATTTAGTGCCACTTAGATTAGAAAATGTATATAAAATTGTTTTAAGAATAGTATTACAATAAAAAATTATTTAAGTACAATATTTTGACAAAAAATGAACATAGAATGACCCATTTTCAAAATGTTCTCCTTTTGAGAAAAATGCTTCTATTATAATAATATTTTGCCTGTATATAGCTCAGACCTCTGTACAGAGGCTCAACTAGAATTTTTGAAATATATAACTTAGAAGTGGGTTTATCCATGTTTTGCGACACACAACAGAAGGGACAAATGTTAAGAAAAATACGCCGATAGTTATTTCAAATGGTTGTAACTCTGAAAATAATGTGAATTTTTCAAAGCTCATAGTTGAGCCTCTGTACAGGGGTCTGAGCTACACACAGGCAAAATATTATTATAATAGAAGCATTTTTCACAAAAGGAGAACATTTTGAAAAAAGGTTATTCTTTAATTTTTTGCCGAAATATTGTATTTAAATAATTTTTTTTTGTCAAAATGTGTGTGTGTGTGTGTGTCCGTAAAACAATTTTATGCATGTATTCTAATCTAAGTGATACTAAATATCATGAAAACTTATCCATTTAGGCGCCTTTTTAAAATCACGGTTCCGAACGTAGTCGGATACCTTAAAATGCATTATCTCGATTGATGGTTGTGGTAGCCAAGTGGTCATAGTCGCACATTAATGGCCGGAGTTATCGAGTCCCAGTACAACGGAAGACCAGCCCTAAAGAGGAAATGATAAGCCTTAAATCAATCTAGGCTCAAAGTTCTAACTTTAGCATAGTGTGGAAACTTTTAGAATAGGGTGTCAGCTTATAAGTATCCTCATCCGTTATTGTGGCTCAAAATTACAAGACCCATCTCCAAATGCCGTCGAGTGACTTAGAAGGAAAACGAGGCAACTGTTACATTTTACAAATAAAGAGTTAAACATGTGTCAGAGATTCTTTGAGTGGTGAATATTTATTAATAAGAGATCATAGTAATTTTTATAGAACTCAACAAGTGTTCTTTTTTGTTTGAAAGTGCTTTTTTCAAACAAAAATGTGTTGTCATCACGCAAAGATAAATACATATTCAATGACGCTGGTACAATAACAAGAATTTTATATAAAATAATCATTTTACATAAAATACTTATTATTAAAATTTAGAAACATTTTTTTAGAGATGGAATTTATGAAAGTTTAGAGTGGGAAGCCAACTCAGGTGTTGTAATCGTCATTTAACCAGTGCCGATTTAAGCTCATTTCGGGCCCTGGGCGCTGGAGATCTACGGGCCTCCTTGGCCTTGACGCATCGAAATTTATTACCAGAAAACCTGGTTAAGTCCAGCTTATCCAGGTCCCAGGGAACCTGCCCTAAGCACCCAATGGCTAAACCAGCATTGATTCCTACTCAAAATTATATGAAGAAATACTTTTTATACATGAAGAAATAGGATTTGTGATTGAAAGTGCGGTTAGAATGTCTGCTCTTATTTTAATATGAAAATAATAATAACAAAATAAAATAAAATGTCTTTTGTTATGTTTCGTTTTCAAGAATTTATTTTGTAGCGGTATTTAAATAAAACCAGTACTTAAACATCACGCGAAGAGAATCGTCTTGGCGTGATCGATAGAGTACTGGCGTTCCAATCGGAAGGTGTCCAGTTCGAATTTAACTACATTGGTGACCCTGGACTGAAATAAGGAAACGCAACTTTTTGAGCTCTCGTGGCGCCATCTACCGCAAGAAAAATAAATAAAATAATAATAATAAATAAGAAGAGAGAGAGTAAAAAAATAATAAAAATAAGAGAAGAAAAATAAATTTAAAAAAAAAAAACATACTCTCTCCAAAATCAAAGGATAGATTACCTTTCTCTCATCTCAGTAAGAAGAATAAAAATAAATAAAAATTAATGAGAGAGAGCGAATAAAATAAACATGCTCTCTCAGTAACAAACGAACGAAAAAATATCGTTCGTCTATCCATCTCACTGGTGGGAGAGTAGTATAGCGGTATATCTAAATAAAACCGGTACTTAAACATCACGCGAAGACGGTCGACCGGATCGGAAGGTGTCCGGTTCGAATCTAACTACAATTTCATATAAACGAAACCATGATTTTTAAACCCTTTTTATTTATTTTTTAAATAGTATGCCAAAGAGAAAATCATGAAAAATTCAGGTAAAAATATATTGGTAAATGTTTTTATACACCTAATATGAATCCCTTCATTTTATTACATTTTATAAAAGTTTACAAATTGACAAGAAATTTGAAGAATAAATTTTATGTATAAAACTTATTTTATTAACAACTTAGTATACTAAATTTTTATTTGAAAAAATAAAGTTTTAAGGAGTAACATTAAATATATATTGTGAATAAAGTAGCCCTACATACATATAAAATGAAACATTTATACACACATAATACATTTATACATCAATATACAATAAAAACTGTATTAATATCTATACGATGTTTAATGTTAATCTTTTAATGTGTAGCGGAAATATTCAACTTAATATAAATGTAAATTTATTAATCTTTAAAATATCCATAAATATAACCAATAAAAGAACATACACATAAAAAATCTTGCATATTTATAGTTTTTTTCTATGTTAAACTTTAAGTAAGGCTTCAATTTATATAAAGTATTATAAAGCATTACCAATAAAAATAAATATGTAGATAATAAAACTTAAATTGTTAATTCTCTTTAATTATACTTCTTATTTTACTTAGATAAGGTAACTAATACTCCATTTATAAAATTAAATTCATGAGAAAAATTTAAGAAAATTTAGAATTGTGTGTGTCAATCACTTTTGTTTTAAGTATTTCAATACATTATTAAAGCACAGAAAGGCGCTAAAACGCCAAATTAGACAACCTTGAGTAATGCTTTATTACTCGCGCACCAATGAGAAACGAGCTGTTTTTTTATCTGTGGCGAAGAGATGTATTTTGAAATTTCGCCCTTCATTAAACGCCATGTAAAAAAAGGTTTTGTTTGTAATTTTATGTTTAGTAATTTTTGCCAACCTCTAAATTGATATATCAAATTATAAATCATTGCATTTTTTTTAATTGTTATGGATTACATAATAGTGAAAGTTTAAAAAAAATTCATTAGAATCAAGAATTCTGTTAGGTTCTTTTCCAATTGAGAATAATTTCACTGATTTTCTTGAGGTTAAATGCGTTCCTAGTACAATTTCATGTGTCAACAGATTTAGCTTAAAAGCTTAAAAATTTTGATATGAAAACATTAATGTTTTGAATTATATTTGTTTTAAATTACAGTCGTTCAATCTAAATATTCCTGAAGTTAGAGAAGGACAAATTCTATACTATATGTTCTAGGACATGTTTCTGCTGACATGTTACACTTGAACACATATATTTTTTTTTGTAGAAAAGTTTTACCAAATGTGAATAGTACTAAATTCTGATATTAATTAAACTTTCATTTTATTTTAAACTTTTTTTTATTTCGTACAGCATTCAATTATTTCTCATTAAAAGAGTAATTAGTTATTATTTTGGTTTTCTTAAAAAAGAATCATTATCTTCTTAAACAGCAAATTTTTAAAAAATGGAGTAAATAATAAAGGAAAATAATGAAGGAAGTAAATTTTTTAAAAGAATCAAATAATAAAATATTGAAAAAAATTATATATTAATAAAATATTTAAATTGATTAGAATAAAACATTTAAGAAAATAGTGAAAAAGGTGATTTTTAAAAAATGTTAATGCATGTCTGAAACTTCTAAGTGGGCTATATTGCTTTTAAACTATATGAAAATAATTTTCGTCTCATAATTGTTTCGTGTGTGTGTTCTTGAAAATAAATTTTTCCCTTTACAATTAAAATAATTGTCCTGTTTTAAAATTAAGTATTCAAAATTACGCCTTAGTTTAATACATATCATTGAAATGATAGTTAAATATCCTTTTTAAATAAATGAAAAAATTAATGAATTACTTCGAAGAATATTAAAAACCTTACCCTTTTTGCATGTAGTCATTTTGGTAATTGCATGATCAAATGAAACCTAATAAAGATTAAAAATCATTACATTAATAAGTATAACAAAAAGGTAATATAATAAGTATATACATAAAAGCAGTATATGTGCTTTGATTAAAAAAAAAAAAAAAAAAAAATACTACAAAAAAAGTAATATTAAAGCCTAAGTTAGAAAATTTTATAAATTTTGAATGATGATAATGCCTCACCTAATTTAACAAATCATAAATTATATATATATATAAAATATGTAACATAAAATAGAAAATTTAATAAGTTTGAGGGCTTTAGAGTAAATTCGTTATAAATTAAAACAATACGTAAGACAAATAATAAGTATAGAATTCGAAATAGTAGGTAAAAAAAAAAATTTTTTTTAAGCTCTTATTTATAATGTGTTGTGTCAACACCTCCTAGAGACCAGAAATACACTTATTTTGTTGATATTTAAGAAATAATAATTTAATCTCCTCCTCTAATTCTGAATAAAAAAAATTAAGTTCAATTACCCAGACTACGTATCAAAGAAAAAATTATGTTTCATTAATTACTTCAGATCAGAATTTTATTTTTTAAAAATTGAAATACTTTAAAAGTTGAATTTCTCTAAATGTTTTTTTTTAATAACTTTTGTGAGCTACAATGAGCCTTTAACTTTTTACATAGAACTATTGATAGATGGCAGCACGGATACTGTTTGAAATTTTAAAATACATTCGAAATAGAAAAAAAGCCCAGTGCCGGTTTATCCATTGGACGCTTGGGGCGGGCACGGATAAGCTGGAATCAGTGGCACGCACAAGGGGGGGGGGGGGGCCTCGGGGGCCGGACACCCCCCCAAAGCCCTTGATTTTTTTTCTGATTGATTATAAATCTTATATAGTACGTGTAAAATTTAATTGAGTATTTGTTATTAGTGATTAATTTTATTAATTAATGCTAATTATTTATTCAATAATTAGTTTTTGACTGTTTTTCTTTCCGAAAATCGGCAAAATTAAAAGGAGCATGATACAAGAATGGTGGACTTGCGACCCCGGACACCCCCCTTGAAAAATTCCTGTGTGCGTTACTGGCTGGAATTAAACAGGTTTTTTGGTAATAAATATCGATCCACCAATGTGAAGGAGGCCCCAGGCCCGCTTTTCCGTTTAGGCAAACTAGGCACATGCCTAGGGCCCAAAAAAATTGGAGGGAGAAAAAATTAAAATTACAGAGAACGTACAACCCGCCTAGTGTTTATTAAAAACCTAATTATTCTCTTTCATTTTTATATATAAATTATCAAATATTCGTTTCGCTATCGGTCAAATTATTATGTAAATCACTCGGCCTTTCTTCCCAAATCATATTTTGTTTCATGTATACGGTTATTAAATTGTTCGCAAAACTCGAAATAAAATCTTTATCTCGGCGTTTCTCAAACTGTGGGGCGCAACCCCCTAAAAAGGCGTGATAACACTACTTGGGGGAGGGGCAAACATATCGCGAAAAAGTTAAAAAGTTGATAATTAATAAGTTCGCATAATAATATATATTCTATACTGTAATTTCATACGATTTTATTACTTTACTGTACTTATTTACAAATAAATGGGGAGAAGGTTCCGTGATGCCAAAAGGTAAGAAATTAAAAAAAGTGACCAAACCATATCACTCTCTTTTCTTACGGCTGCCAGTTCGTTACATGGCGTATCCATAGGAAGTGGATAATGGCAAGACTTTCCACATTAAGAGGACAAAGAAAGGGAAAGGAAAATCCCTCCCGAACCAAAACTGGCAAGGTAAGAACTGAAAGAGGGGAAGGGGACGCAACAATTTGTAGTGCCTAAGGCACCGGGGAGGTTAAAAACGTCCCTGGGGGGCCCTTTGACCTTCTGCTCATAGGGCCCGAAATGAGCTTAAATCGGCCCTGAAAAAAACATATTTGTGAAAATGTATTGATACGTACTAATTTGATATCGGTATTCTACCCGCCAAGTTGTTATGAATTTTTGCCGTGTTGGGCGATAATATTACAATACGGTTACCTCAGCGTTTCTCAAACTGTGGGGCGCGCCCCCAATAATTATATCAGTGCTACACAGTGTATTTTATAATTAATTTAACAATACTAAGTTAAGAAAATGTTTAATAACTACCAGTGACCCCATGGGATTCTCATAAATAAAAATATATAATCACTTATCTTGGTAATTTGTATAGTTTAGAATTAAATTCTTAATCATCGATTAAAAGTTACGTGACTCGCTTTCCAATGCCAACCGTTTTCCATGTCGGCACGCATATGTGATGTATTGGGGTGGAGGAAGGAATAAAGAAGCAAACAGTCTGAAATAAGTAAATCCTTCACAAATATTGTCAAGGCTCTTTTATTGCATTCCAAAGCCTTCGGAATAATTTTATGGATATCAGTGCACATATACATATACATACTCATACAGACATATACATACGTGCGGGGAAATTAACGCTTTGGCTGATTGAGACGTTTATATACGCCGGTAGCATTTAAGAGGTTAAAGTCGTATCGTAGTTTTAGCATCAAAGTATAGTATTCTTGAGTTCAATATATTGTTATTGTATTAAGGGGGGCGCGATGTGAAAATTATGATTGAATATTGGGTCGCGAATATTGAAACTTGGAAAAGCACTGGGTTACCTTGATGTTATCGTTTTGCCCTGTGTCTATGCTATAACATATACATATATTATCGTTATATTTTCATTGGTTTATTCTTATTGTGGTAATCGTATTTCTTTCAAACGATTATTATTTGTTTTTTAAAGAAAATTAACCATTTCTATTAGGCACACTGTTGTTGTAGTATTCGTGTTCTACTTTTGGGTTTTTTCCCCGTCGGATAGTGGATATCTCAGAAATCATTGGTGAGTACCAGACAGGGCGGTTTTAGCCTCCCCGGTGCCCTAGGCACTTCAAATGGTTACCCCCCTCACGCACTATTTCTTGAGCAACCTTCTTCTTCAGTTCCTACTGCCAGTTTTGGTTCGGAAGGGATTTTCCCTTAACTCTCTTAAACTTTCCTCTTCCCTTGTTTTTGCTGAATGAAGAGTCTTACTATTATCCACCGCCTATGGATTCTCCGTGTTCTAGATGGACAAACAGTGGTATGTTAGCTATTATTTTAATTTTTTTCTTTTCACGCCCTCTACTTTTTTACGCCCCCAAGTCTTTTGTGCCCTAGACACGTGCCTAAGCGGAAAAGCGGCCCTGGTACCAGGATCACTTTTTTGGAATGCTAGAGTTCCGCGTTTAATAATTATGGACCAATAGAGTTTTATCAAATTCATGTAATTAAGTCAATTTTATTTTCTAAGAATTCGGATTACTCTTTTTTTCAATCTTATTATTCGTTAATATATCACTGATTTGGCCGTTATGAAATGAGATAAATTTGGAAGAGATGCATTGCTGGCAACACAAAATGCAACACCAAGAAGGACCAGAGATATCAAAGTGAAAATTGTCAGATAACATGTTGTGTTGTTGTTGTGACTAATGCCACCTGCCTGACGAAGTCAGATCGAGGCCCGCGAAGTTCATCGCATCTAAGGGCTAGAATTTTTACGCCTGTCGTTAGTCTTAGCCTTAAGCACCATGTAGATTGCAGTACGATTTGCTCGGTTCCACCCCAATTTAGAGGGAGAAAATCCTGGGGATGGCCAGGGGCTTCCCACCTCTCTTCCCCTTCCACAAACCCCAAGAGAAGATTTGCGGCTCGACGGCTATTTAAAGTATCCCCATGCCGCAAAAGCACTATACATTTACAAATATCCATGTCTTCTCCGGAATTCGAACCCAGTCCCTACGGCACCGCAGTCAGCGTCGCTAACCACTATACCGGTTGGGCAAACATGTTGTACAAAGATCAAACGATTAAAATTACAGCCTCTTGTGACGTGTGGATGATGGCAAAATCAGTAGTTAGTGTAACCGTCATTGTTGGTTATAAAAGCTGCCATATGCCCTTTGGCATAGAATCAAGGAAGCTTTGATTGTATCCTTAGGGTATAGCAGTCCATGCAGTTTCTCCATATTGTCAAAGTTGATCTAGTGTAGCAACGGGCCAGTCGTTGTGCAAGCATTTGCCACACGTTTTCGATTGGTGATAGATCGGGAAAAGAAGCAGGCCAAAGAAGCTATTCAATCTGATAGGTAAAGAAGAACTCTTGAACATTGCGTACCACGTGTAGTCGTGCATTATGCGGTTGGAATATGGCTGATAGCAAGCGCTGAATGTATGGGAGGACCACAGGCTACAACACCTCAGAGATGTAGCGATGGCCGTTCAGTGTACCACCAATATGAACTAGAAGGGCGTGACAGCGAAATCCAATACCACCCGAAACCATGATACTGGAAGCAGCACCAGTGTGGCGATGCATGACGCAACAGTTCTCCAGCCTCTCCCCACGGAGTCTCCAAACTCACATCCGACTATCGTGATGTTGCTCGCAGAAGCTGGATTCGTCAGTAACACAATATCGTTCCCTTCCGTTGTCCATGTCCACTGTTCATCGCCCCATTGGCGGCGCAAATGTCTGTGGTTTCTAGTGAAGGGTAAACGAAGCAATAGACGCCTTGAGGACATTCCAATCTGCTGCAAACAGCTTCAAGTGGTACGAGTGGACACCGAATTATGCGTAACAAACTGAATCTGCTGTGCTACGGTTCGTAAAGTGGCTGTGCCATCCATCACTGTCATGCACACAATCCGCCTGTCCTCACGGGCGATAAAGCAACGTGGTGGGTGCGATCGACTCTGTCCGTCGTTTCCTCCTGCATCCAGCGATGACAGATCTGCATCTCAATTGCTTGGTTTCGTCCTTGGTTCTGCTGCTTGGTGCGCGGCACCACTTCAAACGGAGGCGTCGATTGGTGGACGTCAAGGACAGCACACGTAATGGGCGCCGCGATCCCAAATGTCCTTCAGCCAGGCGTCTTCGAATGGTTTGAAAAGACACAGGAGCCCCTTGTGAAGGTACTACCTTTGCCTGGATGGCGGCCGATGAAGCCATTTGGTATACGCGTGCATTTCTTACCATGTGGAGGTCTTTTCGACGACTGGTCTGTCGAGGGCGTCCTGAGCCTGGGTTTCGTGTAAATGATATCTCTGCACTGATCCCAACAACACAACACACTCTTCACAACACAATCAGAGCGCCCTAATTTACGAGGTACTCGTCTAGCTGACCACTCAGCTTCCATCATGCCGACGATTCTCTCTTTCTCAAACTGTGACAGCTGCTCATATTATCTTCGAAAACGACGTAATGGCATGTTTACTTCAGCTCTTCCTTTGTAAACAATTTAGCACACTCAAACAAGCTTTGGTTACCTATTTTATAATCCACGGAGAACGACGTTAAACGCCCTCGACTGGCTATACGTAATGCACAATCACACTGCATTTCTAATCATTTGCATATCTCTCCAACATGTACCTTCATACCAAGTTTCGTTATGATCCCGCAATTATTTCTTAGTGCACTAATTTTTTTTTTGTCCATGAGTGTAGTAACAAACAAGCAAAAATAGCCCAACACCATATATAGAATGGAAAATTGCAAGGAAAATCGCTTTCTGTTTTGTCACTTAATAGTGTGATTCTGTTATATGTACATACACATTTATATTAAATGTAACTACTTAATTAAAATTAACTAAAATAAAAATTTTCTTTGTTGACCTAAGTAGGAATAGACTTAATTTTTTTTATGTTATTTGTTTACTACTGCGCTCTAAAATATTTGAAAGAATTTCGAATAACCCTTTAAATATTTTCTCATAATTTACTTTTCAAACCATTTTATTTAAATAAGGTAATTACAAATACGTTGTTTATTCTTTGAAAAATCAGAACTGAAACTTAGCAATAATGAATAAAATTTTCATTGATATTTTTTTAAAATGAAAAAATCTACACAGTATTTATTTTTTAAAAAAAATTGTGGGGTCTTATAATTTGTACAGTCGTATATTTTCATGTCAGCGAGGCTCTAAACAAATCTATATATAATCATCCTTTTTAGCGCTGTAGGGGATAAAGTAAAGCGATGTTTTTTCAAAAGGTCTTTAAGGATAAAATCTGCCTTTTACATTTATCAGATATAATAAATAAAAAACAGCAATGAAAAAAAAGAGAGAGATTTGAGGAAGAAGTGGGCTTCAAATTTTTTCGACAGGAAGCTTAGTATTTTTTTGATTTTCTCAATTCATCTGTCATATTCAATTTATCTCATTACACATTAATGGGCAACGATTTGGTCCGCAAATACCTGTTATGCGGCCTGCTAAAGCAGTCTGAAAATCCGCTTTCAGGGCCGGCTATAGTAGTTTTGACACCCCGGACAAAAATGGAAAATGTCGCCCCTCTCTCCAAAGCAAAAATTATATTTAAAAAAGATGATTTGTTCACATATACACACCTACAGAATAATTTTTGCGAACGAAAAGGGAGCTTAACAATTATATGTATTATTTTAAGTCTTAAAAAGTACAAAATAATTCGAAATTAAGAACATAATTATCTGTTATTATTTGAAACGAGTAAAATGTAAGAGAAAGAATCACCCATTTCAGCAGGCCAATTTCATCGAAAAAGAGTCTATCGATGGTGGGGATCACAAGCGTTTATTTTAACATAGAAACTACTCTCGAGAATAAAATAAAACATCTCATGTGCTTCTCTATCAATCAAAAATTCTAATTACCCCTGTTCCCTTTTGGATAGCTGAAACCGGACATTGTAAGGGTAAAAAGAATATCCGTTGTGACCCCACTCCGAGCTGGGGAGAAAGTTACTAGTGAAAGATGTGTGATCAGATTTAATGATTTAACATGTACTTCCACCTCGAACCCTTCAAGTTTCAACAGAAACTGGATTAAACGCAGTGCCGGTTTAAGCTCATTTCGGGGCCTGGGCGCAGAAGGTCTACGGGCCCTTTTCACACTGGCGGATCGAAATTTATTACCAGAAAACCTGGTTAAGTCCAGCTTATCCGGACCCCTGGGCGCCCGCCCCAAGCGCCCAATGGATAAACCGACACTAATTAAACGTACAAAGTACAAAATAAAGAAATAAGATACTTAAAGCACCAAATTCCCACCCAATAATATTTCAGGAAATATATAAAAAATTTTGTAAAAAAAATATTTCTCAAGTTCGATCCGAATGCCACCCTTAAAATTTGCCACCCCGGGAAGGGGTCCGGTTTGTCCAGCCCTAGAACCGCCCCTGCCGCTTTGAACCGAGATTTCTTTCCCATGTGAGATCAAACATTCATCTTTTATTTTTCACTATTAGGTAAACCAGGTACCTGAAAATGTTTCTACTAAGAGATCATTTACAGAGTTTGGAGGACGAGGTCACAAGAAGATTTCATGACTTTAAGACAGCGTTTCTCAAACTGTGGGGTGCGCCCCCTCAGGGGGCGTGATAACTCTAGAAGGGGGCGTGAGTGTATCGAAAAGTTGAAAACAAGAGATTATTTTAAAACAAATTATTAATTTATAGAAAGTTAGCAAGCGTAATACATTCTGTCATAATAAAAAATGAAATACAAATTTATACTAATACAAAACACTTGTAAAATATATTGTGCAGTGCTGATACATTTATAATTAATTTAACGATACTGAGTTAAGAACAAGTTTTATAATTAACAGTGACCCCAAGAGCTTGTCATATATAAAATTATATATAAAAATTAACATTTATCTTGAGAATTTGTACGGTTTATAATTTGTTTCGTAACTGCCGATTAAAAGTTACGTGATTCTCTCCCCAATGCCACCGTTTTTTTTTTAACACGTAGGCGAGTGCATGTTGTGTATTGGTGGAGAGAAAAGTTTTTAATAATCAACTCCTTTGTGTGAAAAAAGTATAAATCCTTCGCAAACACTTTCAAGGTCCTATTATTGCATTCCAAAGCCTTCGAAATAATTTTATGGACAGCAGTACAGAGAAAAGATTATACTTCGGAAAGACGTATGTATACGTCAGGGACAAATAACGTTTTGGCTGAGTGAGACATTTATATACGCCGGTGGCACATAAGAGATTACAGTCATATTGCAGCTTTAGCGTCATAGTATTTTTGAATTCATTACATTATATTTATATGTTCATGGGAGCGCGATGAAAATTATGATTGGATATATTGGGTCTCAAGTATTAAAACTTTGAGAAGCACTGCTTTAAAAGAATTGATCCTAAATTTAATTTGTGCTGTGTTATCACACTACTGCTGATATTGATACAGCACCTGAAGATCTACAGCTTGAATTTAGTGACTTGCACTGAGCGATGAAAGTGCTTAATGCTATGACACACACACACACATTGACTTATACAAACTTCTTTATATTTTAGTTAATATTATTTGTGAGCAAAGTTTTTCTTTCATGAAGATCAACAGGAGTAAATATAGATGCAAGTACAACAAGAAGGAAAACTTACAGGCTAGGATGAGAATTTAAGCAAGAAATTTCATTTCTGATTTAAAACAAAAAAATTGTACAAAAATACGATAGGGTACATATGTATCATTCAACTGATTCTAAAATTAAATGTACTTGCAGCTATGGGCACAGTGCCGGTTTAAGCTCATTTTGGGCCCTGGACGCAGAAGCTCTGCAGGCCCCCTCGGCACTTGCGGATAAAAATTTATAACCAGAAAATCAGGTTAAGTCCAATGTATCCGAACCCCGGGTCCCTGGGTGCCTGCCCCATGTACCCAATGGATAAATCGGCACTGTGTAGACAGTAAGCACAATAAAGCACAATAAATAATTAGAATGAATAAAGGGTTTCTTTCCCGGGTTTCCGGGAAATTATAACATTTCTATACTTTTTCTATTCCC
>BMAV01016937.1:124472-134971 GCA_019973955.1 Trichonephila inaurata madagascariensis
TATTTTATTAACGATGGAAAATTCCACCAAGATAAATATATAGAGAGTGGGAGCTAATAGTAGGAATTGAAAAAGAAAAAATATATATATACGAAGAGCAATAGCATAATTCTTTCCGTTTTGAAAGTGTTCTGAGTAATTTGGTGTTGCCAATATAATATTGTTTTAATTAGAAACCAGTAGAAGATTAACTTAAATATCGTTAGTTTTTCATTTGATGGATATGCATAAAATTACCATCTAACTAATCTTGCCTTCTAACTAATCATCGAACGAACAAACTATTTAAGAAACAAAGCAATTTTCGAATGTTTGAAGAAAATATTCTTCCAAAAGTAGATGTTTTCTGTTTCGCCATAGTTTTCGTAATCTGTTAAATAATTTGTGAATGATATGTATTATTTATTTTGTAAATTGCAAGTGAATGTGTGTGTGTATTTTATTGTGTAGCTAGTTTTGTTTTCAATTCACGGAAGTGAGCACATACCTATTGAATAATGTTGTATATTCTGAAAGAGAAGTATGTGGCAAAACACCATTTTTTTTTATTAAATTATAAAAATTAAAATACACTGAGTTTGCTTTTATTTTGTACCAGCCTTTGTCTTTTAAAAGTCATTACCATGTGGGGTTCGGGTAATGGAACAATGGAAATGAAACAAATTGTACAAAAAACTATTAAAAACCACGTAATAAATTTATTTGACTTGTGAAAAAATAAAACTTCATCCTTTCATTTCTCTTCTTTTTTATTAACTGACTACAGTTTTTAAAGAAAAAAAAAAGAATTAATTTTTATTCTGGAGCAGTTATTTTCATGTAAACTATGTAAAAATATCACTCTTTTGTTTTTATTATCGCACACCATAAATATTTTGTACATTTTATTAAATAATGCAAAAAAGGAGTGGCGTACACATGGGGGAGGATTTGGGGTTCAACCGCCCCCATAAACCGACACATTTTCAATTTAATCATAGAGAATAATACCCAGTGGCATAACTGAGAATATTAGGATCCCCCTGCAAAGTCAGGTACTTGGTACTCAGATACTCAAATACGTACCAGGCATCAGCCAGGCTTTGGAATCCCTAGAATCCTGCCCTCCCCGCGATGCTGGTGTTGCGGGGTGTACGTTACGCCACTGAGAATACCCCTCTGCGCTTTCGTCTATGTGTTTTTCAATTCCTACTATTAGTTCACTCTCTCCGTATGTACACAGTGGTGGCCAAAATTGTGGACACTTTTTAAAATGTTATGTTTTTTAAGTTTGTATGCCTATGGAAAATTTTACGTTGCAAAGTATTTTATATCATTTTAAAGGTAATTCAATACTGAATTCAATACAAAAAACAAATTTCAAATCATTGCAACGCAAAAAAAGTTGTGCTGCACTAGCTGTCGATATACATTAGATACTGATGATGGCAGCGAGTTATCAGTGAGGCTGCCTTTATTCTTTATTACAGCTTCACATCGATGTTTCATTGAGCTGAAAATAGTTTTAAGCTCTTCCTTCATTGTTGCATGATGCCAGAAAACAGTTATATCCACACAATTAGTTCATTTTTATTTCATGGGTACCTCATTCAGAAAAGGCCATAAGTTTTCGATAGGATTGAAGTCAGGACTGTTTCCTGGTAATGATAACAATGGTATTTAGTCAAAAAGCAATGACATCAAATAAAAAAGTAGATTGGACACATATGTGAGGAAAATGTGGTATTTCCTATGTTAAAATTACAAAACAGGTGGGTAAATAGGTAACTATATCTGGAGACTGAAAGTTTAGTTTAAGATGGCAGGAGACAAATTTAATAAAAAAAGGCAGGAAAAGGCTGAAAATTGTGCACCACATCTGTTGATGACAGAAGAACAAAAATAATATGTTTTAGAGATAATATAATTTCATGGACAGCCATAGAGAAGTGATCTGAGTGATGCTGGTTTTTTTGTCCGTTGAAAAGCCACCAGGAGTATATTAACATAAGTAAGACTAAAAGGTAGGATTCCACAAAAAAAGCCCTATCAAAATTTCAGCAGCGCTAAAAGGGATTGCAGTGAGCAATGAAACATAGTAATTGGACAAAAGATTATTGGTCTTTGAGTTATATAAAGGGACGAAACTAAAATATCGTTATTCGGTAGTGATGGCCTAAAATATGTAAGACGAAGTACAGCAGAACTGCTACATCCTGACTGCATCCAGGCAACTGTGAAGTACCCACATAGTTTTATTATTTAGGCATACACATATCAGCAGATGGTATTCGTTGCCTTCATATCATCGATAGGACACTGAATGTCATAAAATACATTGACACCTTTCTAGAACCCAAACTTCTGCTTTCCATTAGGGATCTATTTACCAACAACGCTTCATTTATTTTTCATCAAGATTCTGCTCTTTGCCACAAAATAAATTAATTGAAAGACTGGTATCGTTCAAAGATCATTGAGCTGTCGTCGTGGCCAGGAAACAGTCCTGACCTCGATCCTATTAAAAACTTGTGGCACCGTTCGAAAACTCTTGTCCGAATGAGGTACCCATGAAATAAAAAAGGAGCTAATTGAGGATATAATTGTTTCCTGGCATCATATAATAACGAAGGAAGAATTTTAAACTATTTTCAGCTCAATGAAACATCGAAGTGAAGCTGTACTAAAGATAAAAGGCAAACTCACTCAGCTCTGATAACTCACTGCTATCATCAGTATCTAATGTAAATCGACAGTTATTGCATCATAATTTTTTTTCTCTCGCTGCAAATATTTTAATTTTAATTTTTGTTTTAAATTCAGTATTGAATTCCCTTTAAAATAATATAAAATACCTTGCATTTTGTGCAATGTAAAACTTTCTATAAGTATACAAACATTAAAAAACATAACAATTTTAAAAAGTGTCCACAATTTTCGCCACCACTGTATTATATATATCTTGTTCAAACTTTCAATCGTTCATAAAATACTTTCTATTCAATCATTCAAATTCAAATACAATTTTTTTTTAAAAAAATTCATTAATTAAATTGAAGAATGGATAAAAATAGTAACAAACAAAAATAATAGTCCAATAGATTCATAGAAAGGAAAATTGTGCGGTGTGACCCTGTAGCGCAATGGATAGTGTGTTGGACTTCTAATTCAAAGGTCATGGCTTCGAATCCCCCCTGGGATGGCCTAATTTCTGATAATGTGTGCTTTTTTTTTTTGCTCTACTATTTTATTAGAATCATTAAATTTAATAAATGAATAAATGGTTACAAACAAAAATAATAGTCCAACACCCTATATAGGAAGGAAAAGGGAAAATTGCAAGGAAAATCGCTTTCTATTGTGTCACTTAATATTGTGATTCTGTCATATGTATATACATATTATATACTAATTGTAACTATTTAATAAAATGTAACTGAAATAAAATTTTTCTTTGTTGACCTATTAGGGATTGACTTAATTTTTTTAAAAAATTAATTGTTTGTATGTAACTACCCCCATAAGAGAGGTCTGTGTACTTACTGCAAAAAAGCATGCATGAAAAATTATATTTAGAATAGTTTTCTTAAAATTGTAGATTAATTTAAAATGATGGCATTTCTTCTCACTAAGGTATGAATTCAGATTTAATTTTTGAATAGAAGTTGTTGCTCATATTTGCAAGAAAGGAATTAAGTATTGAAAACAAAAGAACCTATCCTATAGTTCTCAGCATTTTAAAAATAAAAAAGGGAAAGCTTTTTATATTGAACGGAAGGAAATACAAATTTCCCATACATTGCCGAAATGATAAACATATAATTCTTTCAATAAAACATTGAAAGGAATGTTATGTAGCAGGCTGCCTCGGTTCAATGGCTGTATATTGCCATAACTTGGCCCGAATCTTATCCCATTTCATACAGCGTTATAGTCCGTGAAGGATTACCGCTGGAAACGATTTAGTATATTCCATGGTAAGGAAAAATAAAAGAAAAAAACAACAACGTTTCTCCTTTTTGTGTAGCTTTATGAATCTTGACTCGATTTGCGTTCCGGTCGCAAAAATCCAATTTTGTTATGCAACATTTAAGAAATGCAACCGTCGCTTATAATGGGAATGTTGAAAGTTTTATGGCTACTTTCGGCTTTGTGTGTACAGCGGCGTTAAGAATGAATGGAATAACAGCGAGCGATGTGAGAGGGAGAAAACATACTTCGGTAAAAACACTGGTAACGTCACTTAGGCGTACAAAAATAAGATTTAAGATCGTGTGTTGTCGGAAAAAGGGGTTATTAGGGAAGAAATGGTTCTGTTTTTTTTTCTGGGCTTATTGGTGTTCGAATCTTACGTCTTTAACTTGTTTCTCATGAAACAGACGAAAAAAAGTCTACCCTTCTATTGTAAATGCTCTAAATCTCTATTGATTACACAAATGGATACACATATACCGGTTGATTCAAAATAAGTGTGACCAATTTTAAAAGCATATAACTATGAATGATAAATTTTTATCGCTTTGCTGCCAGTTATATTTTAAAATTTAAACCTTAAGATTACCAATCTAACTATTTTTATTAGTGGGGGTAAATTGTGGCTCCGAAATTAGATCCTCAAACCTGAAACGAAATTTTAAAGTTTTCGAAGGATGTTTGGTCAAATTCTGTTACAAATAAAGCATTTAAATATCAGAAAAGACATTTTGCTGATAGATTACTGTCTAAACTTCGAAAAGAAATAAAATTTGGCTGGCAATTAAAAGCTTCCGGAAAAAAATGTGAACAAAAGGAATTCCTTCAGGAAAAAGAAAAAAAGAAGCTGAACAGATTTATTGCTGTAGAAAATCCTATACCTCAAAGAACTTCAGTGAAGAAATTATAGGTATCGCAATCGACAATTTGTCATCAGATAAAGAAATTGGTTATAAAAAGGTGAATAAACCAGTCTGTCGTCAAATGTCTGCAAATAACGTAGAGAAACGAAGTAAACGTTCTTGGTCTCTGTATTTAATATTCCGCAAAGGTAGATACAAAGTGGTGCCGTTGGTGAGTTCGAAATAACAGCCAGAGATGGAGATAGTACATATGTTTATATTACAAGAAAATAAGTATTTTCATTAAAGTTAACACTTAAAAGTAGTAATGCGGTTAAATGAAAATTACACCTTTGAAGGTGCGGCGGATTGATGTGGACAAGACCTTGCGTCTGTCCGTTGCGCTTCCTGTTTACAGAATGTCCCGGTACGGGGTTCTAAAAAGTTTCAGTTGGGGTAGGAAGGCTGGAAAGTATGGTGCGCTCAGTTACAGTTAAGTGAGGAGTGTAGGAAACACAAAGCATGGATAACTTCGAATGAAGCACCGTTTCATCTGTCATTCACAATTAGCAAAATGAAGATACAATATATTTAACACAGAAGACGTCGCAAAGGTGCAGTTGTTTTGCAAAAAGAAGTTCTCCGTCAGGTGTTATGGTACGGATGGGAATGTCCTCTCAAGGCTTAACAAAACCATTTTTTTTGGTAGAACCAAAGGCTAAAATTGATGCTAAATACTATCAGAATAAAGTTTTGAAACAATTCATCAAAAAAAAAGTAAACGTTTTTACCCTAAAGGAAACTTTGTTTTGCAGCAAGATTCTGCATCGAGTCATACTGCAATATCAACTATACAATGGATGGAAGATCAAAAAATAAATTTTCTGCCTTCTAAGCAATGACTACCTCCATCCCCTGACTGAGTTCATTCCGATTATTTTTTTATGGGGATACTTAAAAAACAATTAAACAGGTGTGAAGTAAGAACTCTTCAAGGGCTTCAAAAAGCAATCAAAGATGAAGCTGGAAAAATACCCCCCGAAATGGTCAAAAAGCCTTTTTAGCTTCGCGAAAACGTTTATGCAAAATGTACTATGCCAAAGGAAAACACATTAAAAATTTCACGTAAATAACTTAATTAAAAAAAAATTAGAATGCCCTGAATTGGTCACACTATTTTTGAATCAACAGGTATAAGTTAAAAAAATACTTTTACTGGAGTTTTAATTTTTAAGTCACATAAATAATCCCCCCCTCTTTTATCGATTTTAATGGACTAATGCATATGTATATCAAAAACATAGTTTCGATTCTTACTATTTTTTGCCATAATTTTGCACTTCTATATAAAGTTTTAAATATGAACGCTTTAGTACTGCGGTCGCCAACTTTTAGAGCTTCATAGACCACTTAAGGTATCCGACTACGTTCGGAACCGTGATTATGCAAAAGCGTATAAATGGTTAATATATTTGATATTTAGTGCCACTTAGATTAGAAAACTTATATAAAATTTTTTTAAGAATATTATTACAGTAAAAAATTATTTAAGTACAATATTTTGACAAAAAAATGAACATAGAATGACCCATTTTCAAAACGTTCTACTTTTATGGAAAATGCTTCTATTATAATAATATTTTGTCTGCGTATAGATCAGACCTCTGTACAGAAGCTCAACTAGAATTTTCGAAATATATAACTTAGAAGTGGATTTATCCATATTTTACTGCAACAGAGGAAGAAATTTTAGAAAAAAAACGCCGATAATTATTTTAATTGGTTGTAACTCCGAAATTAATGGGAATTTTTCAAAAATCATAGTTTAGCCTCTGTACATAGGTCTGAGCTATATACAGGCAAAACATTATTATAATGGGAGCATTTTTCACAAAAGGAGAACATTTCGAAGAAAGGTTATTTCTAAGTTAATTTTTTACCGAAATATTGTATTTAAATAATTTTTTTTGTCAAAATATCTTTATATAAAGCAATTTTATACATGTATTCTAATCTAAGTGACACTAAATATCACGAAAATTATCCATTTATGCGCCTTTTTAAAATCACGGTTCCGAACGTAGTCGGATTCCTTAATATATAATTTTTATCTTTGGCAGACCACTAATAAGATTGATCAGTATCAGTGTATGAGAGACCTAGACCAGAGTGATCGGTAGTGCAGTAGTCCGTGGATGACCGCTTAGAGACCGCTGCTTTAGTATATAGAACACACATAAATCTTGTGATATTAGATGATAGATAATAATTGTTAAATTTTTTTAACTCAAGATAATTCTCCGGGAAGACCTTGCTCCTCATGAATTTTATATGTGTCTTAGTTAAGAAAATTTAATTTATTCAGTTATATATATATATATTTCTGCATTTTTTCCTAAGTCGCAGTGACGTGACGAGAATGACACAGGTTGGCAACCTACTCTCCAAATTTCCCCATCACGTCAATATAAAAACTCAGTTCTGGCAACCTTAACGTGCATCTGTCGGTTACACGAAATATCTTTAAGTAAAATCAAGTCTCGACTGAAACTTCCCTGACATGAGCTTATAACCATACTAATTCGGGTAATGATGCTAAAATTAGAGCCAAATTCGTATACAATACAGGAAAACTCGAATGCAAAGTAAACTATATGAAATGTAAAGAATTTATAGAAAATTGTCTTTGACATGAAATTAATTTCATGTACATATTCATATACATAATTTTTATTTAGTGCACAAAATTGGCAATTTTTTGAACAATATAAGAATGTTTCAAAAGTTTTAATTAAAATACTCGATATACTCTCATTTTAGTGAGGACTTAAAAAGATAAAATTCTTAACAAATAAATATTACGCACTTTCTTCTTATTTACGACCTTGTTTTCACAGATATGAATATCAATCTACTAATCCTGATCGTATGCAGTATCGCTCTGAGCTGTACCAGGATATTTTTGGCCCGCCTCTTTGGATGATTCACATATTTTATCACTTGTCTTGACTGTACGATACAACTTTGTATCCACAGTCTAATTAATTTCGCCCGTTAGGGAGACACAAAAATAAAAACGTATATTATTTTGCGATGTTTGTGATCCCTGAACATATAGTGGAGACAATTTTAAGAAATTTCTAGCAAAAAACCGAAAAACCGGTATTTAAACGTGTGAATACCGGTATTTCAAAATTGTACAAATCGCTCAAAATACCGGAATTCGGTATCCCGGTATACCGGTATTGCAATCTCTAATTGTGTGCAATGTGTCTTTTCGTACAAAATCGAACCCTCTCTACCTCGTTACCTAATTTTTTCACCGTTCCTTTTAACGCTTTCGAGATAGGAAACTAACTCAGTTGTTTCTCGCTAAGTGATGCTATAACTGACATAGAGCCATATTATCAAAAGCGTAGCTACCGTATCAATGATATAGGGGCACCAACACGTGTAACTACAATCCCACTAATAGGACTCTCACATCTAAAAAAGGACACCGAAGGAATTTTGTCACACATGGCCCACTCAGAATTAACTACGCCAGTAACTTATTGTATCTAGATAACATTTTTAAGGCAAAATCTATTATCGTTTAAGTTAAAGGTGAGAAAAAAGAATTTAGTGGATACCTTGTATATTGGTGCTATACATATAGTGCAACATTAACTAAATTGATTATATACATATATTAAGAAAAAATAAAACAGATTACAGAGCGAGTCTGGTTAGCATGAGATATGCATAAACGAAAGTTGAAACAACTTAAATTTCTTAAATATGTTCTAATTTAGTTTCTTAGTCTTTCCAGTGGAAGTAGTATTAAAAAAACACATTTTCTAATTAAACGTTACTATCAATACCCATTTTCTATATATACACTCATGGACAAAAAATTAGCACACCAAGAAATAATTGCGGGGTCGTAACGAAACTTGGCGTGAAGGTACATGTTGGGGAGATATGCAAATGATTAGAAATACAGCGTGATTGCACTTTGCGTATAGCCGGTAGAGGGCGTTTAACGTCGTTCTCCGTGGAGTATAAAACAAGTAACCAAAGCTTGTTTGAGTGTGCTGAATAATTTACAAAGAAAGAGCTGCGGTAGACATGCCATTACGCCGTTTTTGAAGACAATATGAGTAGCTGTCGCAGTTTGAGAGGGGAAGAATCGTCAGCATGATGGAAGCTGGATGGTCAGCAAGGCAAGTAGCTCGTCAATTTGTCCGCTCTGATTGTGTTGTGAAGAAGTGTTGAGACCAGTGGATCCGAGAGATGTCATTTACACGAAGACCAGGATCAGGACGCCTTCAACAGACCAGTCGTCGAGAAGACCCCCACATCGTAAGAAATGCACGCGTATAGCCAACTGCTTTATCGGCCGCCATCCAGGTAGAGGTAGCATCTTCACTAGGGGCCCCTGTGTCTTCTCGAACCATTAAAAGGCGCCTAGCTGAAGGACATTTGGAATCACGGCGCCAATTACGTGTGCTGCTTTTGACACCCACCCATCGACGCCTCCGTTTTGAGTGGTGCCACGCACGAGGAACCTGGACTACAGCTGAATGGAACCAGGCCGTCTTAAGCGACGAATCCAGATTCAATCTCAGTAGTGATGACAATCGTGTTCGTGTGTGGAGACCCCGTGGTGAACGCCTCAATCTTGCATTTGTCTTACAGCAACACACCGCTCCCACAGTTGGTGTGATGGTATGGGGTGCCATTGCCTGCAATACACGGCCACCCCTACTATTGATCCGTAGCACAATGACAGCCCAGTGGTATGTCCATGACATCCTGCAACTACATGTGTTGCCACTCATGCAAAGGCTCTCAGGAGCCATTTTTCAACAAAATGCTCGGCCTCACACGGCAAGGGTGTCACAAGACTGTCTCCGCTCCTGTTAGTTACTGTTACTACCCTTCCTTTGCCTGCCTGATCCCCAGATTTGTCTCCAATCGAGCATATCTGGGATCATTTGGGACGGCAAGTTGGGCATCCTACGCGTTTGAATGAACTAGAGGCAAGGTTACTGCAAATATGGAACGAAATGTCTCGAGACATCATACAGAGCTTGTATGCCTTAATGCCCGATCGTATCGCATGGTGCATTTGCTCTAGAGGGGGTTCAACAGGGTATTAAATCCTCCGTTCTTTTGCCTTTTTCTCTGAAATAAATGATCCTTTTTCTTTGATTTTCTAATCGTTTACTTAAATCAAAGTAGTCAATACGTATGTAAAATTTCGTTTCATTTTGACGACTCCTTCTTGGTGCGCTAATTTTTTTGTCCATGAGTGTATATGGAACTGATACAAAAATACTTAAGATACTGTACTGTAGTACAGGGGTCGGTAACCTATGACCCGCGTGCCACATGTGGCACGCGCGGTACAATTCTCAGTGGTACTCTGTACTACTCCACAATTTGTCGATTTTTGAGCGGATGGAAATTGATAAATTTGTAACATACCTTATTTGACAAACATCCGCAGAATTATAGACATTTACGGAACTACGAAAAAAAATCTGAAAAATAACTCTAAAGATAAACTTAGAGCTATTTTGTAAATTATTGAATGCCATTTCTGGAGAGATTTAATTGTCTGAAGAGAGAAAATCGCTTGTACTCTGCTTTCCAATTTTGTTTCTACGTGTCAAAGTAAAAAAACATTTCCTCAAATGAAAAATATTTCAAATCCGCAAA
>BMAV01016937.1:135071-147456 GCA_019973955.1 Trichonephila inaurata madagascariensis
ACACATTACACCCCTGATTTTGTGTTATGTAAGTAGAGCGGTACAAGCAGTAGGTACGCCACAATTTTTTATAATCTTTTTATTTAAATGTAATGACGGGAAATACTTATATTTTAAGTTGTCTATTTCTTATTTTAATAAATATGCTTAAAAATACATAATATCTGTACAATTTCCATTTTTTAAATTTTTTATTGAAGACATAGTTATATTTTTATCTTAAAAATAATTCATTTAATTTATAATATGTTATTTTTTTATCTTTAAATAATTAATAATTAATATCTTTAAATAATTTAATATTTTCTAAAGCTGTAAATCTAAATTATTGACCTCTATTCCCTAACTGTGCATGTATTATCACGGGAATCGAATTGTTTCAAAAATGTCCTATTGTGGGGCGCTCTGAATCATATTAGTAGATTGATTTGGCACACCACAACTAACCGTTACCGACCCCTGTTGTAGTATGTGATACTTCTGTTCTTGATCACAAAATGTTGACGACCCCTTTTCCTTTTCTCTCACCTTTCTTTGAAATGGCTTTATTTTTTTTTTTTTTTATAAAATTTGATAGAAAAAGAGTATTTGATGACAAGAGTTGCCTATTCGATGAAAGTACCTTATAGCGCACGTTAGTTAAGTTCTCATTAGATGGCGCCACCTATACCACCAATATCCAAACAAGTATTTGTAGGAGATTCGAAACCGCAATGCTTTCACTCTAAACCCAGCTTCCCAGTGACCCCCCCAGCGTATGTAATGCTTTCACTAAGCCCCAGGGCACTTGTATGACATACATGCAAAATCTATTTTTTAATATTAGTTATATATTTTAATATTAGTTATATTGAGTGAGCCTTATATCAAAATTTCTTGGTCATCCTTTTCTGAGGCTTCTTAACATTTTACGATTTTTTGCTCGCACATTTTGGGGCCCCATGTCATTGATACAGCGATAGCTACACCTCTGATTCCTAGTCTTATATGTATATGTATATGCATAGTTGCGAAAGAGAAATAAGTACAAAATTTTTGCGTTGATATTATTTTCCAGGCAGTAAAAACAACAACAAAAAAATGTTTCTAAAATTTTATGTTAAATTTAAGGATACACAAATTTTTTCCCGTGAATTTTTCAGTTTAAATAAAATGGCTTTCAAAGTTTTCTTTTTCTTCTAAGAATTTTTATATTACTTTTCCTTTATTTCAGAAATTATATATAAATATTTGTTTTCCTCATATACTTACTAGTTATATTAGCACCGTATTAAAATTTCTTGAATCAGTTATAACAATGTATTTGAAAAATAGCTTCCAGTACAAATATCATGTTCATAATAATGAGTTAATAATTTCTCATGAATGAGATGAACTCATGAGAGATGAGATGTTTTTGTGTGGCGTTTGTAGGGGTGAAGTGTGAAAGTAGCTTATAGATAAGCAAAACTGGCTCGTATTACAGGCTATTTCGAGGATATTTCAGTCAAGTTAGCCTCCTTTCTATGAAACCATCTCACTTTCATTTCCCACTCCTCTTAGATCTCGTCTGCGCGGCTGGTGTTTTCCGAATTTTGTTCATTTCCAGAAGGAAAATCTTTTCATGTTAAGCGATTTTCGTTTCGTGTTATGAAAAAAATGCATGAACATACATAGTAATTTGTCGAAACCGTTGTAATATTTCCTATTAACCGATATTTCGTCTTAGGAGCGTTTTCGCGTTTCACTGTAAATATATTATGCTTAGAATGACAAAAAATTTTGTTTTAAAAATAAATTAATTAAAAAAAACAAAGAGAAAAAATATTTTTACACTACAAGTTGATATAAAGTTTTCTTTTAAATGCAAATTAATTGAAAAACAAAGAGAAAAAAAAATATTTTTACGCTACAAGTTGATATAAAGTTTTTTTTATATGCAAATTAATTGAAAAACAAAGAGAAAAAAAAATATTTTTACGCCACAAGTTGATATAAAGTTTTCTTTTATATATAAATTAATTAAAAAACAAAGAGAAAAAAATATTTTTACGCTACTAGTTATGTTGTTTCATTAAAAAAAAATATCCCCACTTCATTTTCTTTTTATCCTACACTCTTAGAAATAAAAAATAACCTTACTCATAAAGATAGGAATATTTCAAACAAAAATTGCAGATGATAATATCCTTGAAATTATTAATAGTAATATATTTTGGAAAAACTGAGATGCACCTTTTTAGAAGAAAAAATAAATTATCTAAATGACTTCTTTTCACGACTGAGAAAAATGCACGATGCACGAAATTACGGTCATAAATTGAATATTCAAATAAGGAATCTGTGTCAAAAGCAAATATTTTTTCAAATCATAAAAGGAAATAAAAATGGTTTGAGAGAATGACACATTTTCCAGAGGAAATAAAAATGGTTTGAAAGAATGACAAATTTTCCATAGGAAGTAATTTGCCGGAAAGATATATTCCTTTTTCTATATGTTTATTTTTCCTCAATTTAAATTATTTAATGAAACATTTTAGAAGTTAGTGAATAGTTAAATCGAAATATTAGTTTGTTAATAAATTATTTTCTAATTTATTTTTAAAATAAATTTTAGATGAGATGTTCATGTTATGTAAAATTTACATAGTCATATGTGCTTGCTCTTTCGTATAAAATTTTAAGGAATTTAATACAGATACACTTTGCCGTTGATCTACAGTAAGACCCCGCTTAGCGCGGGGTATACGTTCCATCAAAGAGTAGAGCGTAATATGAAACAGCGTTAAACGAGGTTATCTCATCATGTAAATAATGGGGTTAGGGGAAGATGCGTGGAAAATTGGTCAGTTATTTCGCCATTAAATTTATTAATTATGTTTTTTATAACAATAAAACAAAAATGTATTTCTTACAAATATAGAAACAGAATAAATGAATATACATATAAAAATAAATAAAATTCTAAGTCAGTATGTTTACATTTCAGATCATTCAGTCTCTTCTGTATTTCCAATTTTCTGTCTTTTTATCAAGAAGGTAGATTGTCTTAAAGGCATATTGGGTTCAATTTCGTCGTCAATACATATAGAAAGTCTATTATCCATTTCATATATTGTAATATTTCTAGAACGGGTAATTCTAGTTGCAGAGCTTGTCGTAGTTGCAGTTACCGATAGCAGTATTTTTTCTTTATTCTTAAGAATGTTCCTTATTGTTGAAGTTGCCAAATTCAATGCAGCACCAATGTGAGATTGACGCTCACCAGTATCTAAACTTCTAATCACTTGCATTTTAATTTCTAGTGAAATGCTTTTTCTTGTAGTTATATTTTCGTGGTTTTTATTATCACCTATGATAAAAACTAAAAATTCTAATATTTGTCACAATAGAAATCGTTGTATTATCTAAATTTATACTTACAATGACGTCAACAAATGTTTGAAACGATAAAAGTACGTTCGTATAACACCACAGGAAAGATGAAACACAAATAAACTGCTTCGGATATCGGGAAGCCTAACGAAGCGTGCAATTTCGGGGAATCCCATAATTACGTCCACGTCACTTGACATGGTTCAAAATTGCGTGGTCCGACGCCAAAAGCCCTCGTGTAGCTGAGCATTGCGACGTTAATATTCACTCACTCTATATCATGTTCAAATTTTCAGTCGTCAATAAAATACATTTTAAAGTACTCAATTGAGCTGAAATTTTATATAAACGATCATTTTGAATGACAATACGGTAATTTAACTGTCATTAAAACAAATTAATTAATTAAAACTAATTATTCAAAAAATTACAAAGACAACCACGTTGGCATCATTTCTGGCGACTTAACGACCATTTTAGTGACTTGTGTCAAAACTTTAAAAGGTTTTTTCACACATTTTAAAGCACTCATTTGAGCTGAAATTTTCTATACACTATTGTTTTGGACCACAATTCGATACTTTGATTTAAATTAATAAAAATTAATTCACTGAAACTAATTATTTAAAGACGTTGACTTCATTTTTAAGTCAAAAATTTAAAAGATTTTTTGTCTCACGTTTTAAAGCATTCAGTTGAACTGAAATTTCCCATACACGATTTATTTTGGATGACAATACTACACTTTAATGATAGTTAATAAAAATTAATTTTCACTTAGTATTGTGATTCCGTCATATGCATATACATATTTATATCAATTGTAATTATTTAATAAAAAGTAACTAAAATATAAAAAAAATTTTTGTTGACTTAAGTAGGATTTGACTTAATTTTTTTTATTACTTTTTTAATATTGATTACATTTAAAAACTACCTCAAATCTATTTTTTTACTAGAAAATTCGGAAAAAGCCTCTTAATTCACTTAATTTTCAGCGGAAATTTTGAAGCAAGGTAATGACTTTTTTGCTGAATAATATGAACGAAATTATACACAATCTTGTTATTATTTATAATATACTTATTCATATAATAGAATTAAAGTAAGTGGATGAGAGAAACCAGAAATAAGACACCCAGCTATTCAGACAAAGATAAATCTATTGCGGCCAAATTACGTTGATATAATCTGTTTCTATTCGATTATAGCGCTTCAAGTGTGGATGTACAAATATGTGTGACGAAGCTATCAACTTCTGTAATTTCGTCCTTCACAAATATTGACAGGTTCTCATCTTAAAACATTATTAGAAGTAACATGTTCCTGTATAAATGTAATTATTAAGTTCATTTTTTTTTCTTTTTTTCATCATAATTGAGCTTTTACTTGATGCTAAAGATAAGAGATAAAGTTGTCGGTTTGTCTGGCAAATGATTCTTTATGAATTATTAATTGACAAAAATTGCTTTTTAGAGCTCGAAGTATTCGTAACTTATATAACAAGAATATGATATTGCTATCGACAAGCGTAAGAGAAAGACGACATTTTTTTCTTTTTTTATGCCTTTAAATTCGACATGCAGCATCAATTTAACGTCACCATTTGATGAAGTCATCAATTCCGGTGATTTTTGCCCAAAAAGTGGGAGCAAGTTATCATTAAGTATAATAAGTTTAAGTATAAATATAGTCATTAAGTTCAACACACTTCCGTGTCTTAACTTGTTGACAAAGATATTTAATGTGTTGAATGTAATTTTTTGCTACTAAGCGATTAAATAAGAACTATAATGTTATATACATTTTTTTTTTTAGTGATTCGTTATTAGAACATCTAGATGTTTTGCAGGTGGTTGCCAATTTAACAAAGTGGTCTGTGGTTTTATTTTTCGTACTCTTATGTGCCTCAAATAATTGCATAATATAAATATATCAAAAGGTAAAGGAGACAGGAAAAAGGCTTTCATTAGTACTTTAATTTTAGGTTATGTGCTTTCAATTTTATGATTTATCTTTAATTTTAGTTTATTTGCCTTCATCCAAATCGTGATTTTTTAATCTCTAATCTTATTAACTAGTTTTTTTTACGGATAATTATTCTCTCTCTCAATAGATGGTGGAAATTTAGTTTACTATCTAAACGTGCTCTGATTTTTAATTTAATTTTAATAATTTATAATTTTAATGGGAAGCGTAAGAATGGTAAGTTGAGTATAATGTAAGTTCAATAAACCCCATGAGGTGATATCAATTATGGTCTCAGAAATTCTATAAATTATACGCCTATTTTCTTTTCTTTTTTCTTGCTATACAAGATGTGACACCAAAAATAAAAAAAAAAAAACGAGACTGGTGCAATAAGTCAGTGTACTTACACAGAATCAATTCTCTATGACAGTATCACCTTCAAAGTAATTCTCTTCAGTATTCACACACTTCTGCATTCTGTGCTGCTATTTCTGGTAACAGTTCTGGAACGAAGATTTTGGAAGTCCTTTTAGGAGATTTTCTGTTTTAGTCTGAACCTCTCCAACTCAGGTAAAATGGGTTCCCTTTCAGCAAGATTTAACTGTAGTGTACGCGTCCTCTCACTAATCCTCCTGGGGAATCTTCGGGCTAGTATTCGTGTTTAATTCACAGTCATCCCTCTCAAGAAGAAACCGTGATATTCAGATTTGTTCGACTACATAAAGTCAGAGTTTTGTAATTCTAGAGAAGGAGGTAGGAAGCAGCTACATTCGCTACGCAAGTGAGATTGAATAAGAATTACTTTAGCATGAAAAGATAAAGAGTGGTGTTTCGCCACTGTGTTGAATTAGTAAATTTGAGGTGATGAGTCAACGATGGATTAGGTTGAGCTAAATAAGTTGGTCCCGCATGTTTACTTAAATAATCATTACTTTCTCCGTGCTACTCCTTTGACATTTACTTAGAGAATAGATTGTTGTTGGTTAAGTTATTTGACTAAATAAATAATTGTGATTATGGAAGTCTATGAAATTGCGATTATGGTTCTGCTTTCATTCCTCCCACACCCTTAGGTAGGCAAGACGGTGAGAGAGAAACTTAGGGTGTAAGTCGCTCGCAGTAGGAAATTAAAAAAAAAGTCTTCTGGGGACAAATCAGGTGAATAAGGAGGATGCCCCATCACAGTAATACTTTTGCTAGTCAGAAACTGCTTGACAGATAGGGCCATGTTAGCATAGTACCATGCATTGTCTTGGTACAACAGCCACCCATCACTCCCCGATTCTCACCTTTTTTCCCAATTTTTTCACGTTTTTTTTTAGTACTTCAATGAAGTAGTGTCGATTAACAATCTGACCACTGATGTGAGAGGTAATCCACTCATATCACGAGTTTTGGCTATGTTTTTGACTGTAATCGCTGACCTTGGGTGCTCAGCTGGATCATCAACTTCCATACTGACTCTTCCTCCTGAAAACCTCTTATACTATTCAAACACATGTGTACTAGACAAAGTTTCATCTCCATAAACTTCGCTTTGTATCTGAAATGTTTTCGTGGCTGATTTCCAAAGTTTCACAAGAAACTTGATGTTGATTCGACATTTTTCAGCTGAATGCAGTTGCACGTGTTCACTCAATGGCGTAGTACTCCCAACTGGAGTGATCGAATAAGGTGAAACTAGCCAGGATGGTAGAGGAGGTGCGTGGGAGGACATCACCAAAACAGTTGTTGCCAACTTCACTCTTTTTTCAAGCTACAGACTTAATCTCGTGGGGTTTTTTTTGTGTCACACCTTGTATGTCTGGTATAGAAAAAAGAATTACCTTTCTACAATTAAGTTTATTTTAATTTTACTTGAATACACGTACTAGAATTATTTCTTAGAAGTTAACATAAATACCAGACTTATAATTGTAAGTTTCGGTCTTAAATACAATTTCTTAAAAAGAATTGTTCCGAAATTCCTTGTTAAGAATCCCCAGAGTTTGGCTTGGACGCTCTCGACAAAATTACAATTCCTGGAACCATTTCAAATCGTCCGAGCTCAGGTGCCTACCTCTGGGGAGGAAACTGTGGGCGTCAAAAATACATGGCGGGGATTAGTATTCCACCTATATGGTGTCGCACTTAAAAGAGATTCCAACTCCCTGGGAATGTACTAGGACTGCAATTTTAAATACCAATCTATACAGACTTATTGGAAATTAAAAAAAAATATTTCAAAATATAATTCGATCTGTGTATAAGCCTAGAGTGCGTTTTGACTTCAAAAAATTGAAACAAAATTCAAAACCTGTATATAAGACGAATTGGAGAAAAAAAGCTCTTGTAGTTGTCTAGCATGTCACCATGAGGGCGAAAATATTGTCAAATCGGGAAATATTTTCCACCAAAAGCCGGGTGCCAACGACAATAGTTTTATTGCTGGCTCTCTGAAACTCACGCGTTTTTTCCGTTCATTTGTTTTCTTGTTCACTATCTGTGCCAGTCAGACTTTCAGCCCCATTTTTTAAAAAAAAATTTTTTTTTAGAAAATGAGCGGGAAGAGAAATTTTTATGTGACGCGTGATCGTAGACCTATGTTTCACTGTCCGGGAGAAAACTAACTGCTTGATGATCATATACATTCATATATTACAATGAAAGAATGTGAATTTTAAGAACTATTCGAAAACTTGAATTTAGACACTGTTTTGAATAATTTATGTGACTTTCTTTCGTCTTTTAAAATAAAAATTCCATTCGAAACATCCAAACAGTTTTAAAAAAATCAACAACGCTTGCTCCCAGCTAATACAAAAAAATAATAAATAAATAAATAAATAAAAAAAATAAAAACCCTATAATTTACTTTTTTTTATTTAGATTAGCGGATTGTATACATAGCGACCCCTTTACCTTTACTTTAACAATGTTCAAAAAATTTGGACTTATACACGGAAATATACGGTATATCTTGAATGCTGTAAGAAATAAACTTTTAATTCAGTAATGATAATAGAACTTGATGCATTTAAATAAAGGTTTTGGAATCAGAAAAAGTGCGATATACGAGTTTTAATTATGATTAACTACAGAACAGAGAAAAACTCCAAAAAGATAATAAGGGCTAAAACAAAAATGAACTTCTTAAGAAATATTAAAACTGCACATTTTTTATTTTAATTTATTCATGAATTATAAGGATGCATAATTTTCTTTAAAACCCAGCGCATTTGTATTCAATCTTTTTAATATTTTATCAGCTTTCTTTCGAATGCCATCGAACAAATCCTAATCCTCCTTAAGTAAAGAATAAGAAAATGTTCATGCCCGAGTTTTTTTTTAAATTTGATTCCAAATTCTTTTGAGGAGAAAATTTTACAAATAAGTAATCAAAATGTATTACTGTGCTTCAGATTTATTTATTTTTCAAAGGTTAGAATTAAATTAACTCGTTTCATGATCTGCTAAAAAGAGCTGCAAGTGAGAGTTGGATATTGTTTATATTTTTAGCAATTTTTTTTTTTTTTTTTATAAATAAATCGTCTTTGTGTTTTGTTTGAGCGTTTCTTTAAAAATCCTTCAATTATTTCATGTTATTTTGCGACATAGCCATCGTTCGATAGCCATGTCGTGGGGTTTCCGCGTAAGTTAGAGGTGTGGGATTCTCGGAATGATGAGACATTCTATAATTCTTAATATGACTTTTATTAAGAATTTAACTTAAATTACTTAGATATCGAACAAACTTATACTAAGTGAGAATAAACCACTACACGTAGTCTTAACTAACTCGGATCGCGCAATTAGATCACTTATCAATATAAATACATTATATCGGTGCCTAATCACAATCTCAATGATATACTAGCGTTCAGAATATAATCCTCCTACCTTGGTTGAATACTCAACGGTTCAATTACTTTCAGGTAGACTTGGGCTCGCGTGCAATAGTATGCACCTTGTAGTAGTGGCTTGATATCCGTGATGCTTAGGTAGGCTGTCAAAATACACTTCTACCTTTTCCAAACAGAGCTTCCTCTAAATTGCCATCATTGCTCACTAAACTTTCTATCCTTTTAAAGGTTATCTTATTTGCATCTATGCTTCGTTTCACTTCTTGGATTTGGGTTGGAAAAGTTTTGCCATTAATCGTGGCCGTCAAAGAACGTAGAGGTTATGTTAGATGAAGAACGCGAGAGATGTCACAATTTCTTGAAAATTCTTACAATGTACGTTTTTTAATATGGTTTTAACTTCTGCTTTTTTATTTTTTTAAAAAAAAAATCGAGATTAATTTAAGTACCGTAAAATCCGGCGGATAACGCGCACTTTATCACTAAAAATAAGATCGAAATTTATAGGTGCACGTTATACTTTAAGTATAAAAATGAGAGCTTTAAAAATTACAATAGAGATGAGCATAAAAGAAAATAAACTTCTACATAGATCGGAATACTGTTTATTTAAAAGAAATGAATTTCCTTATTAACTTAAGGGATTGTAGAGTTCTTGAAGTAAACTATTGTTTAAAAATCCTGAAATAATATGTCGAATAAATGACTTAAGAAAATAAGAACATTGTACTCGTATATTTCAGGTTTCTTTGTGAAAAAGTGCGTTTTACGGCGAATATACCTAAATATTAAAAAAATGCAGCTTGAAAGTATAGGTGCGCGTTATACGTCGGATTTTAAGGTGGTTAAAAAGTGTTATTTTTTTCTTTAATTTGAAAGTATTTAAGGTATCTGACTACGTTCGGAACCGTGATTTTGAAAAAGCGCATAAATGGATAATTGTCATGATATTTAGTGTCACTTAGATTAGAATACATGTATAAAATTGTTTTAAAAGGACAGTTTTACAAAAAAAAAATTATTTAAATACAATATTTTGGCAAAAAATTGACTTAGAATAATCTTTTTTCCAAATGTTCTCCTTTTGTGAAAAATGCTTCTATTTTAATAATATTTTGCCTGTATATAACTCAGACCTCTCTACAGAGGCTCAGCTAGAATTTTTGAAACATTCACATTATTTTCAGAGTTACTACCAATTTAAATAATTATTGACGCTTTTTTCTTAAAATTGATCCCCTCTGTTGTCGTAAAACAGGGATAAACCCACTTCTAAGTTGTATATTTCAAAAATTCTAGTTGAGCCTCTGTAGAGAGGTCTGAGCTATAGACAGGCAAAATATTATTATAATAGAAGCATTTTTCATAAAAGGAGAACATTTGGAAAAAAAATTATTCTAAGTTAATCTTTTGCCGAAATATTGTATTTAAATATATTTTTTTGTTAAAATGTCCTTAAAAGAATTTTATACTTGTCTTCTAATATAAGTGAATACTTGTCTTCTAAATATCCTGAAAAGTATCCATTTATGCGCTTTTTTAAAATCACTGTTTCGATCGTAGTCGGATACCTTAATGCATTTTTTAAATAACAAAATAGTTCATCTTTTAAACAAGCCGTTACTGACCCTATTTGCAGTGCATTTCAAGATGTTGTATGACTATATACTGTTTTTACATTTTGTGATCTCTGAGTCTTAGCATTAAGCCTTCGATTTTATTAAAAAATATTCCTATAGCCCTCGACTTTATAAGGTGCCTGACTAGTGCAAAAACGTCAGTTTTGATGAAAATGACGAATTTTTTTTACTTTAAATTTTATATAGTTGAATTTTCTGCTTTCTAAAAATACCTTACTTTTGTTTGCATTTCAATTATTTACGAAGTTATAACAGTTTTTATGCCAAGAGAGAGCAGCAAAAACGATGGACGTAGGATGATATTTTACATTCATTACATCGCTTGAAGTTTCAGCATTTCAGTCACGTATTCACTTTTACTAATGACAACTGTGTTGTCATGGCAACGTAAAATAAATTATTTAGGGAACACAGTACGAATCACTAGACAAAAATCAGTCAAAAATTCAAATAAAAGGTTTTTAGACTTAATTATTTTTTTATATAATTTTCTATGATATCACAAAATTGGAAAGCTCAAAATTAAAAAATTATTAGAATTATGATAAGTTTTATGTTCTTTTTTTTTTTCACATCCCTATAGCAAATAAAAACTTTAACCGAATTTATATCAAAAATAAAAAATAACTTATTTATGTTCATTTTAACTGCTAAGGCTTTTTTTCTGTTGGGCCTAATGCTTTGAAATTTTTTTTACCTATTGCCAATAGTACATGTAGTTAAAGCTGGTATGCATTTTTAAATCAAAATACTTGTTTTTTTTTAAAAAAATAGTTGAATTCAGAATTTGCACATTTTTTAAGGACTTTTCACAAAGCCTTATAAAAAGTATTTTATGAATATAAGTCATGCTAGCAGAAAACCCATAACAACTTTTATTACACATAGCTTGACATATTTGCAAATCAAATTTCATGAGTGTGCGTCAATTATTTAAGGAGGAGTAGTATTTTAAAATCCCTTCACATAAATTTTAAAACTTTTCCTTAAAAGATTAAACGGTTAGTCTTTTGTAGTATTTTAAACACACACACAAACTGTTTCGAGCAATCCAAATAAACTGGTTAGCAGCAAAAAAATTGTAAAAACCATTAAATCACAGATTTTGCATAAATTGTACCATGTCTCTTTAAAGGGCTACATAATTTAAGCTACTATACCTTTAATAATAATGTATCACACACTGGCGTAGCTAGTCCTAATGAAGGAATTACTTCATAAAGACTCATTTGTGCTTTTCATAAATATTGAAATTGAATTAACAATTTAATTTCTCTTAATTGAAACTTTATATTGAGCCCTAGATCAGCAAGTACAATGTAAGCAATCCCTTTTTTAGAGGATAGTAGGTCCCTGAATGAGTGAGTGAATTTTAATGTCGCATTGTTCGGCTACACGAGGGCTTTTGGCGACGGACCACGTAATTTTGAACCATGGTAAAGTGACGTGGATGACACCTGAGCAGGAACCCCCTCTCCTAACTACCACACCACACCAACGGGAGGACGTTTCAGCTCTCGACAGATTTAATGTGCATCGCTGCTCTACACAACGGGTCTTTAGTGGTACTGGGCTCGA
>BMAV01016937.1:147556-197886 GCA_019973955.1 Trichonephila inaurata madagascariensis
ATCGGTCCCTCAAGTTGGAATTTGCAAAGGGTAGATACTTGGTGGCAGTCAGGTTTTAGGCCCCCTAGAACTCTGCCCCCACCATGTGAGGGTTGCGAGGGTGTACGTTACGCCACTAGTTCACCCACATCCATATCAAAAAGGCAGTGGTATCCAAGACATCATGGTCACAAATTCGTGGAATTGTGTTTTCGATATGAGTGTTTATTAACGTCACTCTCAAAGCCACACGGGTTGCGGTAGCCCAGTGGTCAAGGTATCGGATCATGGCAGGCCTGTCATGAGTTCGAGCCCAGTACCCCTAAAGACCCGTCATGTAGGGCAGCGATGCACGTTAAATCTGTCAAGAGCTGAAACGTCCTCCCGTTGGTGTGGTGTGGTAGTTAGAAGACGGGGGTGCCAGCTCAGGTATCGTCCACGTCACTTGACCATGGTACAAAATTACGTGGTTCGTCACCAAAAGCCCTTGTGTAGCTGAACAGTGCGACGTTAATATTCACTCAAAGCCACACGAAGGCTATTGGCGACGGACCACGTTGTTTTGAACCATGGTCAAATAAGGAGAGTGACACCTGTGAGCTGACACTTAACTCTCCTAGCTTCCACACCATGTCAACGTGAGGACTTTGAGCCTCGACGGATTTACGTGTATCAGCCCCTCTACAGGTACGGTTTTCAGGTAAGCCAGGACTCAAACCCATGATTCAACCATGCCAGTTACGAATTCGGGACAAGGACAGTTGAACAAATGACCACTTCACTCTCCCGACTTCTCCACCACGCCAACGTAAAGACTTTGAGCCACAACGATTGGCCGCGGTAGCCTAGGGGTCGAGGTATCGGATCGTGGCTGGCTTGTTACGAGTTCGAGCCCAGTACCACTAAAGACCCGCTGTGTGGGGAGCGATGTACGTTAAATCTGTCGAGAGCTGAAACGTCCTCCCGTTGGTGTGGTGAGGTAGTTAGGAGAGGGAGTGCCAGCTCAGGTGTCGTCCACGTCACTTGACCATGTTCAAAATTACGAGGTCCGTCGCCAAAAGCCCTCGTGTAGCTGAACAGCGCGACGTTAATTTTACTCATTCATTCATTGAGCCTTGACGAATTTCTCGTGTATTTGCCCCTTTGCATGATAGGTCTTCAGTGACATCGGGATTTGAGATCGTGACTCGTCAATGCCGGCCACGAGTTTTGAATGTTTTCTTAGAATCTTCATCAATTTTTAAATATCAAAACTATATTTCCCATTTGAATTCCTTTTTTACAAGCAACTGATTACTCTAAATAATTTATTAATGTAGTATCATTTTTCTTTAAGTACTCACTTTTAAGAGACATAAGGCTTATTGCACAATTTTTTTTAGTTTTACAATGTAAACGTAACTTTGAAATCACTTATTTTACGTGCATTATATTTTTCGTAAGCAAAACCATAAAGAGAATGAATTAAAAATGTCATTCTTTCCTTTTCAGAACGACCAACACAAACAAATTTTTATTAAGTACACACAGACGTACCAAGCAACGTCTTAATACAAAAATTAAGATCCACCAATATTAATATTGTTTACATTCTCTTTGTTGAACAAAGGCGTGGTGATATTAATAATGCATCAAGAAAAAACTTCCCTTGATAATGTATATTCAGTATTCCCTTTGATCATTTGAAAGTTTTCCAACATAAAGGAAAGACCAGATGATATTTTTCACCTCGGATGAGGAAATAAAATATGTCACCAACCCATTTGAAGAGAGCTGTTAGAGGTGATAAAAATAGTGACTTATTCCATCAGCGAAAAATATAGAGTAAACAGCTGGTGCGAAATGGTTTTTTGTTTAATGAAGATGGGGTATTAAAAGTCCACATGAAAATAATTAAAAAAAAAAAAGAGCCAAAAGAGAACATTGGCGAACGATAATGGTTTTTCATTCGCCAATGGCAGATGAATGATGTTATGCCAAGAACTTGATGAATAATTAAACAATGTTGTTGAAGTTAAAAGTGCAGTTTTTCTTTTCTATTTTGCTTCCACACAGGTGTTTTAAAAAAGCTATTCTAAAATGCTCTATGTGACAAACGTTGAACTTTCATAATAGTGATTAAAAAAATCATTGTATTTTTTATCGAGCTAAAACTTTCGATATATAGTATATAATATTTTCCGTAAGCCAAATATGTTTTTGCTTTTTGAAAATTTTTCATTTTTGTGAGTTGTATTCTGCCTAATGTGTTAGCACCGATTTCTAGATTAAGAAAAAGTATTTGGTTACATTTATATTATATTATCAGTTATTTATCTATTTAGATACGTATTATACCGTCAACCCATTTGGTCCAACGAAAAGACATTGCCAATTCAAAATATGTTGCCAAGCCAAAGGCTGTCATTGTAATTATTGCTGTATTCTTACGTTCTCGAGAATTGTTTCCATTTCATTGGCTGTGCATCGCTCCATTTGGTGAGGTCTTGATTTGATGAAATTGGTTTTACGTACGTTATAGTACACAAGTACTTGTATTTATAACCGAATTTTTATATAGCAGAACAAATGACGAAGGAATGTGGAAAAGATATGTGTGCATTTTCTTAAAATTTCATATCTGTAGTAAATATTTTCTACATTTCGGTCTTATATTTTTTTTGGGCAATTTTTTTTATTTGAAGTTTATTAAATATTTCATATACAATTATTTGGCCTTAAAATTCGGAAATTAATCCTGTATATACGTCAAGTTTCGTTATTCAAAAAGTTCTTTCAGAAGCCTCCGTATTAGAATGCTTTGATAATAAATTGATAAAATATTTTTAAGGTTTTGATAACTTTTGAATAGAAACCATAAACAACATTCTTTTTTTTCAATGAACATTACCCCACTAGTATTTTTATCATGATTAGGAAAAACTTACGCGAACTCTATAACGAACTGCCTTTCTGTTTCATTTAAACATCAAATAGATATTTTTCGATTAGGATCCCAATAATGTAATCTACAATAATTTTTTAGTCAATGTCTACATAACAGTTTTGTTTCGAAATTCTTCCTAAACGCCATTTTGCTATGTTATCTTAATTTTAGAAAATTTTCCTGTCGTGTCATTTTAAAAATAACCACTCAAGTAATTACTTATAAATAATTTAAAAATTGCAAAAGACAAAGAGAAAGAGAGGAACAATTTCTTGCACAAAAAGAAGGTCACGCGGTCAAATTATTTAGGAAACTGCTCCAAATTCAAAGATGATTCTTTTAGTCATTTGAATTGTGATACTTTCGGATGGCTACACTTTGAGTGGGTTAATTGAAAGTTTAAAGCAAATTAAAGCAAGAACTTGCTACTGCACAATATAGCTTTCTACTTGAAATGAAAAAAAAAAAAGAGATTCCGGTCACATTTCTTTGGACTTCTACACTAAAAATTCCATAAAGGTATCCGACTACGTTTGGAACCGTGATTTTGAGAAAGCGTATAAATGGATAATATTTATGATATTTAGTGTCACTTAGATTAGAAAATGTACATAAAATTGTTTTAAGAATAGTATTACAATAAAAAATTATTTAAGTACACTATTTTGACAAAAAATGAACATGGAATGAACCATTTTCAAAATATTGTCCTTTGTGAAAAATGCTTCTATTATGATAATATTTTGCCTGTATATAGCTCAGGCCTCTGTACAGAGGCTCAACTAGAATTTTTGAAATATATAACTTAGAAGTGGGTTTATCCATGTTTTACGACAACAGAGGGGAGAAATTTTAAGAAAAAAATGCCGATCATTATTTCAATGGGTTGTAACTCTGAAAATAATGTGAATTTTTCAAAAATAATAGTTGAGTCTCTGTACAGAAGTCTGAGCTCTATACGGGCAAAATATTATTGTAATAGAAGCATTTTTTCACAAAAGGAGAACATTTTGAAAAAAAGGTTATTCTAATTTTTTGCCAAAATATTGTATTTAAATAAATTTTTTTTGTCAAAATGTTCTTGAAACAATTTTATACATGTATTCTAATCTAAGTGACACTAAATATCATGAAAATGATCCATTTATGCGCTTTTTTAAAATCACGTTTCCGAACGTAGTCGGATACCTTAACAACTCACTCTGTTCGCTCTTTTAGAGAATACAGAATATCTCAGAAGTTTCAAAGAAGTTTTTCTTTTCTTTTGATAAAAAAAAATTAGTAATTCTCTCTGAGTTTTTATAAATTTTGTTTTAAACAAAGACATGTCGACATTAGTACTTGCTTGTACAAATTAGTGTTTATTAACATCGCACTTATAGCAGCACGAGGGCTATTGGGGATGGACCTCATAATTTTGAATCTTAAACGAGGACGGCACCTGAGCCCGAATCCCCTCTCCAAATTTCTACACCACGCCAGTGGGAGGTCTGAGTCAAGACAGATTTAACGTGCCTCAGATCCTTTATACTGCTCAACCTTTAAGCAAGTGCTGCTCAACCTTTTTATCGCTGCGGACCGGTCAACGTTTGATAATTTTACCGCGGCCCGCTGAGGGTGGGACATGTTGATTGTTTATATATTAGATTGTTTTCATTTAAGAATTTTAATTTGGTTTTACATTTAAATATGCCTTCAGAATAAAATAGTTACACAAAAAATGAATAAAAGTGATTAACGTGGAATATAAAGTGATTTCTGTGGAAAGTTGCTCAAATCCGAGAGAAATGCACCATTTTAAATAAAATGGCAATAGTTTAATGTTCTTCAGGCGGCCCGGCACCATTCGATCCCCGGTCTGAGGGTTGCGGAACACTGTTTTATACGACGGGTCTTCAGCGGGAGTAGGGCTCGCACACGCAACCCGACAACGCTGGCCACGAGTTCATGATCATGTGGCTACCGAGGTCACGCTTGATTGTATAAAAACTTGTTTGTCTGGTTACTTTTTTGCATTATACAAGAATATGTTTTAAAATGTGTGGTTGGTCTTTATTTTCGTTTATTTAATCTTGCATACTATTTTATTCCATAAAAACATATAAAAATAAATGAATTTATAAGGATATATAAGGAAAACCATAATAATTCTATCAATTTGCTGTTATGTTACTCACTCTACCTCTTTTTCTGAAAGTGAGATTCTCATTTCTCTAAGTCAGCGTTTCTCAAACTGTGGGGCGCGCCCCCCAAGGGGGGCATGATAACTCTACGATGGGGGCGCGAGCATATTAAAAAGTCAAAAATAAAAAAAAAATATATATATATTTTTAAAAAAATTATTAATTTACTGAAAGTAAAAAAACAAAATACATTCTGACGTAATAAAAAATAAAATACACATTTACACTGATATAATACACTTATAAATGTATCAATATTGCACAATGTATTTTATAGCTCATTTAACAATACTAAATAAGGAAAAACATTAATAATTATCAATGACCCCATGAGCTTGTCATGTATAATTTTATGTATAAAAATTAACACTTATCTTGATAATTTGCACACTTTTTAATTAATTCCCTAACTGTAGATTAAAAGTTACGTGATTCGCTCCCCAATGCCACCGTTTTCCACGTAGGCACACGTATGTGATGTATTGAGAGAGGGGGCGGGGAGAAAAGGAATAAATAAGCGCAAATCCTCTGAAATAAGTTAATCCTTCAAAAACTCTGTAAAGGTCCTTTCATTGCATTCCAAAGTCTTCGGAATAACTTTATGAATAGCAGTGCTCAGAAAATATCGTACTTCAGAAAGACGTATATGTACGTCCAAAGCAATTAACGCTTTGGCTGAGTGAAATGTTTATATACGTCAATGGCACTTAAGAGGTAAACTTCTATTGTAGCTTTAGTGTCAAAGTGTATTATTGAATTAGATAATTGTTACTATTGGGGGCGCCATGAAAATTATGAATGAATATTGGTTCGCAAGTATTGAAACTTTGAGAAGCACTGCTCTAAGTTGTTTATGCAATCAAGCGACGGTCTCCACTAAAAGACCAATTATTCCTTTAGGGAACTAATAACTTCCCAACGGTCACGTAGTTTCGCATGGGAAAGCATTCAAAACAGGACAATCCGACACTTATGTTCTAGTGTAAGTCAGTCTTTGACCTCCCCTTATCCAGCCGACAGAGAAGTGACAGGCGCAGTTCCCACGCCTATCTCTGGCTTCAAAATCCACCGCACGAGGGTTGACAAGTACCAATGACCTAAGAGTAATCTCGACTACGTCCAAACAGAAATGATTCTGTATCACATTTCGCTTTTAAAGGGTGACGTATTCTACCTAAAGAGACACCAATAGGAGAAACCCACACGCTTCAAAACGCTCCAACACAATCTTTCAAACTCTCTATCAGATTCACATCTATATTCGCTTGGACACTCTCAAACCTTCTATCGGACCTTTCAGGCCTCCAGCATAACGGGCATCAAGTCATCCTAACGCAGACCTCACAATAGTAATCCGGCCTTATCAGCTCCTCTTCAAGCTGATGTGAATTGCATTTTTCTTTTTATAATGTGACGACATTCAGAGGTTCAATTGCAAGTGAAGACTCATGTCTTGAAATTCACTAGATCAGGGATGGTGAACCAGTGGCACGCGTGCCAATGATGGCACGCGACTTAGTATTTTGGACACGCGACCGATCAAAACGGTTGTCATTTTACTTCAAAATAACGAAGTATTACGAACAAACGTGAGTGATTCTTAGCAATTTCCAGTGAGATTTTCTCTAAGCGTTCAAGTTTTTTATGTACTCTGATGTGACTTCATTTGTTAAAATGAACTTGTACCAATTCTATTGGTTTAAAATTGACAAAATTTGAAATGCAACTGAGAGATTGATTTCCAGTCTAGTTTAATATGGATTCAAAAATTTATCGAAACCAGGACAAAGTTGGAATTGATTGAAATAGAAAGATTCACAAGCAATATAGGTAAAAATGCTAATAGGGAAATTCTAGATGTATGAAAATTGATTCCAGACACATTTAACTTTTTGAAGAAGCTAGATCATGCTATTTCAACAATATTTTCATCTGCTTATGCCTGCGATTTATTATTTTCAGTGATGAAAAACTCTTAGAAATCATTTGGCAGATTACTCCACACAATTCGGCTTACATTCTTCTAAAAGTAACATCTTACGATCGTAATATAAGTTATTTTTCATCTATAATCTGCTACAACAAAAAACTCACTGTAATCTTACTTGAATTTGAATTACACGTATAACTAAAACAGTTACTACTATACAGTGCAAAATGTAATTTTTAGTAGTAAATAAAGAGTTTTGAGTTGTTAGCATTTAATTTTATTATGTTTCAATAATCACAACTCAAAATTCTTTGACAGCACATTTGTACCTCATTAAACATTTCTTTGGAAAAAAATGGCACGTTGATCCATAAAGGTTCGCCACCCCTGCTCTAGATCCTATAGACGTATATGATCAACCACTTATTGCGCCGATTTAACTTAAAATATGATGATTTTATTGCAAATAGTGATTAAACTATTCTGTTTACTTCAAGTTCAACCTTACTTCTCTTTTACCTTTCAAGCTGAGAGTCTACGAAATCATTTTTAGTTAAGTAAAATTATCTTTCATAGCTATTAATTCGAATTGCATGATTTGGCTACCTTAAGAACTAAATATATTACGAAATATTAGGCTTCACAATACAAAAGCTTTTCATTTTTCTCGAACTTCAAGATATTGCATTTTTTGAAATATTAAACTAAGAGTAAGGAATGTCTTTTAAATGGAATCTGGATTTAATTATAATGCACATATTTATCTATAATTTTATAAAGCTTCATTCTAGGACAGAGGTGTCGAACTCCCGGCCTACAACGAACATTTTTACGTCCCTTCCAGTATATCGGGACACAATAATTGGTAATAAAATATAAAAGTTTCTTCTAAAATAGGAAAAATAGTAGCAAAGAAAAGATATCAAGTGTCAGGACGAAAACGTTATTTTTTTTTTATTTATGTTTATTATAATGTATTATTCGAAATAAACTTACGTTTCTACGAATATTGATTTTTTTGCGGCCCACCTAAAGTTAAATCTTATTGGTTTTGCCTAAGTTAGCCTTTGAGTTTGACACCCTTGTTCCAGGACAGGGGTGGCCAACCCAAATGACCTCGCGGGCCACTTCAGAAGAACTTTACAATATCGCGGGCTGCATATAAAAATATATAACTTCATATTAGATTTGGATCCATTGCAAACATTTGTTGGAGTGAAAATTTAAAACAGACTGTTATATTATTATTGTTTTTCATGTATACAAACATGGATAGTATAATAATAATAATGCAATGATTAAATAATGTTTAATTAATTTAATTAGTGAGTTATCTGTTTCTCAACTCTTTCACTTAGTTTTTGCAAGTCGATCTCAATGCGTGTGTATTTGCGTATCGTAATTGATGTTGCAGATTTTCTTGCATTAAGTTTGAGCACGATTTATGTTTGATAAATTTCAATTTAGAAAAAAAAAAGAGATTCGCAGTAACAGAAGCAGCGTGATGAAATAATAACAGTTAGGGGATTTATTTTTTACAAAAATAAATAAATAAATAAAAACACCTCTTTAAAGAAAAAAATATTGTACAAAATAGTCGAATTTTTTAAAGTTGTAAAGAATCTCGTGAGCCGCAAAATTATTCAAGGCGGGCTACATGCGGCCCCCGGGCCGCGGGTTAGACACCCCTGTTTTACGATAATAAAGCAGATATATTTAAAAACCATTGTTTTTTGTTAAAGTAATGCGTTTTTGATTACATCAATTTCAGTTTATTATTATTATTTATAATTAATGTAATGTCTGTAGATACGATACTATTATTGTGTTCTGTAATCGCGTTATGATCGAATATTATTATGCAACTGATCGTCATTGAAATGCAGGAGAAGCAGACAACAGATTCTAAGAAGACAAGTTCTAACAGATTAACAAGCAGACTCTTTCATAATTTATTCTCTAACTCTCTAGTAATTACAGTAGATTTGTAGCGGGCTCTCACAATGTGCATTTTCAACTAACCTCTTGGGAAATTCATTTTATGGATTGTTAGATGGATTTGAGAATCTCGTATTGAGAGAGAACCATGATATATGCAGAGATTAGGTTTGATATAGTGATCGGAAGTGGGAACGTGGAGGATGCTTAGATTGTAACTGTACGGAGAGGTTTGGTGACCGTATTTGTGAGACTATTTGTTATTTGAATTGGTGAATTAAATTAGAATCTCTCGAAACTTAGTATGATTCTAAAATTAGAGAGAAACTGTTTGGCTGTAATTCTAAACTGTTCAACTAAAATATTAATATATTACTTTCAATAAAAATTGTTGAGTATTACAATGCCCCAAGATTTATCCCCTCACCACACTATTACAAAATCTGCTTAGAATTGAATTATTTTCTTTTCGCAGGAAATTTATAACATACAAGTGCAAGTCTATAATAGCATAAATTAAAAAGTCACATAAATATTGAACACAGCAATTCAAATCCGTAATCACAATTTCGCTTGTCAAATGAAACGCAAAGTTGCTGTCAAATGTTTGACTTCAATATTTCTACACTCCATCATTCTAACGTAGGCCTCAAAAAAAAATTTCTAAGAGTTTTTTAAGTTTCCTCGTTAATTAATCCTCCCTTTTTCTGAGCGCATTCGATTTTATCGTCAAATTTTGTGACCTGGTAAAAAGTGTAGACTGTCACCGTCATTTCTACAGTGAAATACGTTTAACGCGAAAACGCTTAAGACGAAATATTGGTTAACACGAAATAATACAACGGTCTCGACAACCTACTATGTATTTTCATGTATTTTTTTTCTCCTAACTCGAAAAAAAAAATCGCTTCTGGGAATGAACATTTAATGAAATGTTTGATAAAGTTTCTGTATTATTGGACTATCCTACCGTATAATCGGAAGAAATAGTTTGCAGTAATGATGATAATGTGTGTACAGCCCCAATTATGGCAGGTAAAGACATTCTGGAGTTTGTTAAAAGCTCAAAAAATAAATATCATAGATGCAAATTACTACGATGAAAATGAAATGAAATGAAATATGTAGCTCACGTTCCCACGTCATCCAAAATGAACACGAAGAAAAATAGGAGCAGTTATTTATACGCATATTCCAATGGTGAATTGAATAACAAAATGGACGACATAGAACAATTCGTTGACAATTTGAGGCTAAAAACACAATGCAAAGAAAAATATTAGATTAATTTCCAAAAACTCAGAAAATGTTTTATTTTTTTAAAAAGCACTGTAAAATTTAGTAATAATTTCATGAATTTCTCCTGAATGTTTTCATTTCATTGATTTATCTTAAACACAAGCATATATACATATTTATGTAGCAGCTGATGCATCGTCATCCTCACTTGACGGAGGCTCAAAATAGCTCACTTGCTGCTTTATAGTGTGACGTCAATATAACTCTCCCTCACTCATTGAAATCAGAGAAAAATGACACACATCAACTCTGACGTACAGTGAAAATCGTTTAACATAAAGCCGAGAGGACTGAAATATTTTTTTCGCGTTAAGGTATCCGACTGCGTTCGGAATCGTGATTTTGCAAAAGCATATAAATGGATAATATTTATGATATTTAGTGTCACTTAGATTAGAAAATGTATATAAAATTGTTTTAAGAATAGTATTACAATAAAAAATTATTTAAGAACAATATTTTGACAAAAAATGAACACATAGAATGATCTATTTTCAAAATGTTTTCCTTTTATGAAAAATGCGTTTATTATTATAATATTTTGCCTGTCTATAGCTCAGACCTCTGTACAGAGGCTCAACTAGAATTTTTGAAATATATAACTTAGAAGTGGGTTTATCCATGTTTTACGAAAACAGAGGAGAAATTTTAAGAAAAAAACGCCAGTAAGTATTTCAATTCGGGAAAAATTTAAAAATAATGTGAATTTTTTAAAAGTCATAGTTGAGCCTCTCTACAGAGGTCTGAGCTATATACAGGCAAAATATTATTATAATAGAAGCATTTTTGACAAAAGGAGAACATTTTGAAAAAAGGTTATTCTAAGTGACTTTTTTGCCGAAATATTGTATTTAAATAGTATTTTATTTTTGTCAGAATGTCCTTAAAACCATTTTATGCATGTATTCTAATCTAAGTGACACTAAATATCGTAAAAATTATCCATTTATGTGCCTTTTTAAAATCACGGTTCCGAAAGTAGTCGGATTCCTTAAAGGTTATTACAAAAAAAAATCATGTGTGTGTATTCAACAAAATTGCTTATTAGAGTACATTTTACTTATGGATATGTGTATACTCATGCGTTTAATAAAAATCAATGAAACAAAAACATTGACAAGTACTTAAGGAAATTTAATACAAAATTTTCAAGTTTTTCGAAAAACAAAATATTTCTTGAGTTTTTGGGAAATAATCTGATATTTTTCTTTGCATTGTCTTTTTTAGCATCAAAGTTTTCGATGTCATCTATTTTGTTATTCATTTCACCATTGGAATGAGCGTCTAAATAACAGCGCATACTTTTTATGATGTTTCTCATTTCGAATGACGTAAACAAACATCAAAATGTCTTTGTTTGCTATAATTGGGGTTGTACACACATTAACACCGTCTACTGCAATGAATTCTCTCGATGATATAGTATGATAGTAATTCAGAAACTTTTCCAAACATTTCGTTAAGTGTCGGCTCAGTTATAATATCCTCCTTCACCATCTTTTCGTTTTAAGCGATTTTCGTTTCGTGTTAAGAGAAAAAATGCATGAAAGTACACAGAAGTTTATCGGGACCACTATATTATTTCGTGTTAACCGATATTTCGTCTTAAGCGCTTTCACGTTAAACGTATTTCACTGTATCAATTTTAACAAAAACACAAGTACCCGAAAGTGTAAACTTTTATTCTCGATTCTTCCTTGATAAAAATTTCACATACTTTGGATTTTACGTGACTGCTATATATATTTTTTTAAAATGTAACTGCACGTATGCTTTACTAGAATAAAGAAAAGATCCAGAATGCACCGCAAAGCTTTTTTTTTCACCTTGGTCTCAAAAATAAAGATTTTGGAGGAGAGTAAATTGAATGATGTGTCGACGCCGAGTGAATGAAAAATATGATAGAGAAAAAAAAAAAAAAGATGAGAAAATCCATTTTTCATCCGAGATGTCACGATTTTAAATTCGTTTATTTTTATTTGTTTTTTCGTTTATTTCAATTTTATTTGCTTGGATATTATAATTTAATGTGACTCAAAACGATGAGTTTGAAAAAGCGTATAAATAAATAATTTTTTTGATATTATTGTCAGTTGAATTAGAATATATATATAATATGGTTTTAAGAATATTATTACAGGAAAAAATAACTTACCATTAAATCCGGCTTATAACGCACACTTTCAACACAAAAATTTAGATCGAAACTTAAAGGTGCGCGTTATACCCCGGGTATATAATAACGATAACGATAACCGGGTAAACGATAGCTTTGAAAATAACAAAAGAGATAAGCTTACAAAAATTTTTACCTCTGCATACATCGAAATACTTTTTAAGAAGAAATATTAAATGTCAATCGTATTATCACCTTTTAAATGTATTGCTATAATGTTAATTCGTATCATCACTTTTAAACATATTGCTTTATCAAAATAAAAAAAAATATTTAGCAGTTAGAACATAAATTTATCACCTTTTAAACGTATTGCTATAATGTTAATTCGTATCATCACTTTTAAACATATTGCTTTATAAAAATAAAAAAAATATTTAGCAGTAAAAACATAACTTATTTTTATTCATATGTACGAGTCTTTTTTTATTTCCATTTTCAGATAAACTACACACCCACCATACCCTTTTTCACATAAAGAACACTTTTTGTTTTATTTGTATTAACCGCAAGCCTATTCGTGGTTTCAGGGCTGCTTCTTAATCTTTTAGTCACCAAATATAGAAATGACATATGGAATTTGTCGCTAAATCTGAAAATGGTTTATGCAATTAGTCGCCAATTTTGGAAATGATATAATGAATTAGTTGCCAAATCTCGAAATCCTTACAATTCTCTTTTTATGAGGATCCTGATCAGAACAATGAAACAAAATTATGAAATTATTGTATTGTCATCGGTCCTTGACAAGTGTGCAAAATTTCTAATTAATTTGACTTTTTTAAAGTGGGTAAAAATAGAGTTCAAAGATTCCCTTACATACAAGTGAAACTTATAAGAGCGTGTTAAGAAATGACTTGCCTTATGAACTAAAAGAGTTGTAGTTCTAGTTCTAGAAGAAAACTATTTTGTCAAAAGTCTGGGATAATACCTCGAATAAATGACTTCAAAATATAAGAGCAATGTATACTAACATTTCAGATTTCTTCATAAAAAAGGGGGTGCGCGTTATATGGTGAATATACCTAAAAATTGAAAAATTAAGCTTGAAAGTTTGGGTGCGCGTTATACGCTAGATTTTGCGGGAAATGTAATTTTTTGGCCAGAAATGTATGAAGAATAACGTATTTTCAAAACATTTTCCTTTTATGAAAAATGCTTCTGTAATAATAATGTTTCATTCATATTTGGCTAGGACTTCTATATCGGGGTTAAACTAGGTTTTTTTATGTATAATTTATATATTCATATTTTATTATATTAGAGTAGAGAAATCTTAACAAGAAACACCCGTTGCTATTTCAGTTTTCTCACTATTCAGTGAGTTTTTCTAAAATATTTGTTCAACCCCAGTATAGAAGTCCTAGCTATATATAGGCAAAGTATTGTTATTTTAGAAGCATTTTTAACACTAATCATACCAACACTTAATAGATACCTATTTCTACCATAGCGGGTCAAATGACCCTACTTTATGTTTTATGCTTGAATGTATGAAACATGGATGTTAGATAGGAAATAAAAATAAAAATTAAATTTATTATAATAAAACAAAATAGTAAATTGACCATTTCTATAACAAAAGCAAAAAAATTAGAATTTTTAATTCATTGCTCATCGCATTTTTTACATATAAGTGTCCATTGTACATTTTCCGCAAACATATATTTTACATTTAGCGCAAATTTTGTTGGTTTTATTTTCTTTACAGTATCCTATTTGACATGTCTTACGTTGATAAGCATCTGTAGTAGACTTAGGCAATGATCCTTTCGTATTTTTTCTTTGTTTTGGTTGTTCAAGGGGCTCTCGAAAATCGGCGCCAAGTTCTACTGCTAGTCAAAAGTCAAAAATCTTGTCTTGAGATGTTTTCTCCTGTCGTTTCCTTCTACAAAATCCAGGCATTTATGCCAGCTAAATTAAGGATATTGAAAAAAACTCGAAGAAGCCATCTGCAAGACATAGAACTTAGACTTTTCTTGAAATTATTCTCAGCTATTTTGAATTAACTACTTTATGCAACAGTCTTTGCAGAAACGTGCAACTTACCGACTACAATACGATAAGCAATAAGACTCGATAAGCTTATAAAACAAAAAATGCTCTCCGGGTCAAATGACCTGTTGTGGTAGATAATGGTATACAAACAAAATAAACAAAAAAAAAATAGTATAATAACTGTAGATTAATTATTTAGAAAAAGTCATGAGGTCAAATGTGCAAAAGCAATAAGATGATACGCGCGTGCATTTTCAATGCAAAAGTTCAAAATGGGTCATTTGACCCGTTATGGTATGTTTAGTGCTAACAAAGGAGAATTTTTGTGAAGATGTATCATTCTTCCTTCATTTTTTGCCAAAACATTACATTTAAATAAATTTTTTCTTGTAATAATATTCTCAAAACAATTTTATATGTATATTCTAATTCAAAAAAAGTGACACTAAATACAAAGTAAACTCCCTTTATAGGCTTTTATAAAATCATGGTTACGAACCTTGTTAATCAGTCACCTTAACTGTGAGTAAGACATTTTAGAGAATTTTAAAAAGAAAATTTATGAGAATTTTTTTAAAAAAGAATTCTCATAAAACTCCATTTAACTACTAATGTGATCGAGGAACATAATCGGCACAGTGTAGTGTCATCGAAATATTTAACATTTTTGAGTCAGTATCTTGAAAATTGATTTTTTTTTCATTGGATTTTATTGCTGGAAAGATATTAAGGTATCCGAACACGTTGCAATGGTCAATTATAAATCAAAACACATTTTGGGGTTTTTTAAAATTTTCTTAAATAGAGCATTCTTTTTTGCCTTTGCAAAACATATATTAGTTTCGACGTTACAGAGAAAAACCAAAAAAAAAAAAAAAAAAAAATTACTCTTCAAACTACTAGAAATGAACATTTAAATATGCTGTGGTCTTTACCAAAGGACCCAATTCCTATTAGAGAGCTAATGACGCTTCAGTGGCTAAGAAGCTTCGCGTGGGAAATTATCCCACAAACTGGACAATCCAACGCTTAAGTTCTAAGGCAAGTTAACCTTTGACATCCCTTTATCCAGCCGAAAAAGAGGTGACCGGTGCACTTTCCATTCAAATCTCCAGCTTCAAACTCCACCGCAAGAGGGGTGACAAGGACCAATAGCCGAATAGTAATCCCAGCTACATCCAAACAGAAGTGTATCTGCATCATGTGAGACTTGGAAGAACGTGATCGAAAAGGGGAAGCGAAAAAGCTCCGCAGACGCTAGAGGTTCTCTACGACGCTTCTACACGCTTCGACGCTCTACGACGACCTAACACACTCCGATGGATTCTCTCTCCGATTGACTTCTAGAGAGAGAGAGAAGAGAGATTAGCTTGGACTCTTTACACTTCACTAGTGACCTCACTAGCGCTGCACTTCAGCATCTCTAACAAATGGTTCAATATCTATATATATATATCAGGGCGAGTCTATGATTGCTATAAAAATATTACATGTATATCTCTACGAAACTTTTTGAACCTGATATTTATACTATTTTCATCGGAGTGTACTAAAATAATTTTTATTGTATGAATATTTTTTGAGTTATGGCCCTTTATTTCAGTAATAGCCTCATAAATATGTCCAATTTCTTATAATATATATTCAATCAGCTCTAAAATTTTTATATTTTAATAAAAGATTAAAATTTTGGAGCATTCAATAAGTATATGCATGCAGTTTAATTGAGTAATTTTTTTATTGATATAAATTTGTTATTTTATCTCTAATTGTTTTAAGAATTTTTTTAAAAAATTGCTGAAATTTCACTTATAATTGTAATTTTTGTAAACTTTAGAGAATTCATTTTAAATATTGCTCGATAATTATTGATATTATATTAATAATGATATCTAAAATTATTTGTAATGATGATACTATCTGAAATCAACTGCCCCACTTTTAGTAACAAATAATAAATTTTTTACAACTACTAACTACCACACCCCCCTTTTAACAACCTCACCAACTCTACTCTCGTACTCTCTCAAACACTTCTCTATCTCTTCTGTCATACAGATAACTCCCTCGCACTATCAGGGATATGATTGTACTACACTACTGTTGTGAAACAGCGCCATCTATTACTTGACATTATTCATAATGTTTTAATATGCTTTTTTTAAAAAAAATACTTTGAACGTGTTTTCCGACACCTTAAGGTATCCGACGACGTTCGGAACCGTGATTTTGCAAAAGCGTATAAATATGGATAATATTTATGATATTAAGTATCACTTAGATTAGAAAATACATATAAAATTGTTTTAAGAATATTATTACAAAAAAAATTTATTTAAGTACAATATTTTCACAAAAAATGAACATAGAATGACCCATCTTCAAAATATTCTCCTTTTGTGAAAAATGCTTCTATTATAATATTTTGGCTGTATATAGCTCAGACCTCTGTACAGAGGCTCAACTAGAATTTTTGAAATATATAGATTAGAAGTGAGTTTATCCATGTTTTACGACAACAGCGGGGAGAAATTTTAAGAAAAAAACGCCGATCATTATTTCAAATGGTTGTAACTCTGAAAATAATGTGAATGTTTCAAAAATCATAGTTGAGCCTCTGGACAGAGGTCTGAGCTATATACAGCAAAATATTATTACAATAGAAGCATTTTTCACAAAAGGAGAACATTTTGAAAAAAAAGGTTATTCTGAGTTAAATTTTAGCCAAAATATTGTATTTAAATAATTTTTTTTGTCAAAATGTCCTTAAAACAATTTTATACATGTGTTCTAATCTAAGTGACACTAAATATCATGAAAAGTATCCATTTATGCGCTTTTGCAAAATCACGGTTCCGAACGTAGTCGGATACCTTAAATCTCAGCATTGTATTTAGATACATTTTTAGTGTTACTGTAATATATTGGGGTTGCTCAAATAAAAAGTGGTCAGTGCAATTGTGTCAGAATAATTGCAGCCATAGCTGCTTCACCGAACATGGACATAAAAGAGGATAGGAGGTGTACAATAGGATTTCTTTCCCGGGAATCCGAGATCCTGGAAATCATAAGATTTCTGTACTTTTTCTATTTCCGGGAATCGCATGGGGATCATTCAGAAAATCACCTCTCAAGAATGATATCTTACAAAAATATGTTAGAGAAGAGTCTGGCTGTGAACAGATGGTTTGTTTGGATATCAAAACACGCTGGAATAGTTTGCTGGCAATGCTTAAAAGATTTTTAGAAATAAAGTCAGCAATTTTAAAAGCATTAATTGACATTAAAGAAGATCAAATGATGGCCAATGTAGAGTTTGAAACTCTGACTTCAATTATAGCAGATTTAGAAAAATTATGCAGTCGAAATGCAACTTTGCTACCTGCAGAAGGTGTATATTTTCTTTCGTTATTAAAGAATTAAACGAACAAAATTCAGAATTTGCGAAAAATAGGAAATATTTTCTAATCCAAAAACTTCATGACAGACACAACGTTAATTTAATAGGATTAATGCAATACCTGAATTTTGGGAGAAAATACGAAGCAGCTGCACTTATTGTCGATATTTCGCAATTGCCTGGTAAAAATTGTTTGATTAGATAAGCCCAAATAACAGAGACAAGGCTTTTCTGCGAAGAAGAGAAATCAATATCCAACTCTTTACATTCAGAAGAAAAGAGCCTGGAGATTTTGGAAGAAAAACCACTGACGTTGGATGAAAAATTAGAGAAAGCCATTTATACTCTGAAACAAAAAAGTTTCATATTGTTCAACCAAAAAAAAAAAAAAAAAAGTTTAACAAAAAAAAGAAAAAAGAGCTGCAGTTGCATGAATAGACTGATAATCCATCACCAAACATTATAAAACTATGTGAGGCTTTAAAAATAATTCCTTCGACGTCAATTGAAGCCGAGAGAGTATTTTCTGCTGCGGTATTGTTCGTCACAAAGCTTAGAACTAGACTGAGTGATAAAAGTATAAATTGCTTATGCTTTCTGAAATCCTATTTTAACCTTTTATCTACTGCATTATGATTTACTGCAGTTTTTTTTTTAAATCACTACATTGAAATTTAAGGGATATACATAAAAAAAAAACACTCAACTTTGGAAAATTTAATCCGCTAGAGCTAATTAATTAATTAAAGATTTCAACTGTAAAATTAATTATAAACACTGTTTACTCTTAAAATAAATAGTCAAATCGTTTTCTAAGGTCTTTATTAAGGTATCAGACTGGGTTCGGAGACAATTTTCTAAAATATAACTTAAATAATTATTTAATTGTTATTTTTTAATTAAGTATGTTGCAAAACTATGAAAATAAAGAAGAATTTTTTGAAAGCTTATTTTTCAAAGTATTGAGAAACTTGTACCAAAATATTGCAGAAAATTGCTCTTTTGCTAACAACTCTAGAAAAATATATATCTCAAAAATAAAAATTTTTTTGCAGGAATACAATTCTTCAATGATTTACTATGCTGTCTATTAAAAATAAAACTCAAGTTTTACAATAAAATTATGAAATACAGGTGTTCGACATAAGAAACACAGAATATTTCTGAAAAAAAAATTTTTTTTCATATAAAATTACATTAAAAAATAACTTAATTTTAAAATTATCCTTAACTTTTTGCAGAAAGCATTCATTATAATACAATGAACAAACTCAAAAATTTCATAAGAATATTTCGTTTACTTTAAGAAATATTATTCTTACTGTTAACCATTTTATGTTCGAAAATAACATTCTTCAGAAAATGCAAAATAAAGTTTATTTTTGCAATAAATTTTTTTAAAGATTTAGGAAGGTATTAAAACTCTCCAGATTTGTATGTTGTGCTTTCCTGAACCTCATATTCAAACTTTTACATTTTTGAAGTGCCTTTTTTTATGAGACAGAGTTTATTATCTGGTTTAGAATGCCTCGTAAAACCAACAATTCTCGTTTTGTCAAGGTACCAAAAATATCCTTTCATTTCAGAACATAATATCATTCCTAATTTTTGAAGTAGAGGTAATAGACCAGTAAACCCAGAATTAAAAAGTATTATTGCGATATAATTTCTTAAACGGAGTGTTTGTAGCTCAACAAAGTTGTCTTTCGGAATTATACTCCACACGACGTTATTAAGACTTTCATTGCAGTTCTGAGCTTTCCCGTGAAGGCATTTTCTTAGAAGATTTTGACCGCAAGTTCTTTATAAGTCTTTTTAATAGAATTAATAGCTGAATTTGGAATATCCGTTGATTTTTCTTTCAACATTTCTACAACAAATTCTGCTCTCTGAAAATCTCTTCTTTTTTGGCCTCATTGATCTTGTTTTTTGCATGTCAACTCTAATTTAATTAAAAATAACTATAACTATATAAAAGTACTAATAAAAAGTTATAAAGAGATATAATTTTGAACACAAATGAAAAAAAGATAGCAACTTGTTTAAATGAAAACCAACATTGCAATCAGTTAACCGTTGCCTATTTTCAAGCAATTTTTATGTCTATTAAAAAATTTATAAAGTGAAATAAAGTTTACTAATCATAAAAAGAATTCGTTAAAATATTTCAAATGAATAAAATTCTCATTTTGCCGGTGAAAATCAACCGAAAACTCACACTACCGGTTTCGATTTGGGCTTACTACCTCAAATAAAAACAACTATAAATTTTTTTCTAATTGACTCAGAATTAAAAGTATGACATTTTTAGAAAGCTTATTAAACAGGCTACAAAAATGGTCTATAAAATAAATTTCGATTTTTTTGATGAAAATGATGATTTTAAACCAGTCGGATAACTTAACATACAAAAAAAAAAAAAAGTAAATGAGTCCATCCCCTTTTGACATTAACTACTTTTTGGGAACAAAAATGACAATCCGCAATCCGCTGAAAACGCCGTCAGTTGAAAACGCAATTTGTGCTATAAAACTATTCGCCTTCTCCGCTAAAATGCTCATCATAGAGCCCGTGCTGCCATATATCTTGGAAGAGTGGATTTAAAAAAAAATTCCTGCTAAGTATCGTCAGAATACTCGTAAAAATGGTTATTCTATGTAATTTTAGAGTGAGTGGTACTTATAAGTACCGTCGGTAGATAAAGGGTTAAAAATGAATAATCAATTTATTATATATTTTTTGTATTTTTTAGCTCATTATATTAATAAGTATTAATTTTGGAATTTATATGTTTCCTTATTTTACATAATTATTATTAATTTATTTAAAAATAACTTGTTTTTTAATTTTTTAAAATTTTGATGGATTTCCGGGAATCCCGGGAACGACAATTATATTCCCGGGAATGGAAAAACCCAAGAAAACAGAAATCCTAGTGTTCACCGCATATGTCGTGCAATAATGAAACCTATACGTGTTCGAAGAAATAGATAAAAAATAAAGTCGTGCTGTTCATAAATGCATCCGTATTGGAATAATGCGCTGTAGTATGGTTTCTGATTGCGGAAAGGGGAGCTGGATGCGGGGATCTATCAGCGAATTGGAGCAGTATATGGCGTGAGCACTGCTTAGTTCGAACAATTGGCCCTAAAGTTTTTGTGAAGGGTTGCAAACAGTATCAAATCTCCATTGGAATGCCGGCGCATACGTCTCCCGTGAAACCCAGATAACCTTAAAAATATTTGTTGAAAAGTGTTGGAACACCCACCGTACAGTTCAGATTTGTCTCTCTGAAATCTTCCACACTTTTTTTCCACTTAAGAGGGCATTACGTTTCCATTCATACAATGAGGTTAAGGAAGCTATGCTGGTCTTTCTCAGGAATCAACCACGATCTTTCTACTATCGAAACGATGGGGCATATGTTACAACTCTTCGATTTATTTTGATTTCTAATAAAGATATTCTTTTTATTTAACTTGTCAACTCTTCATTTGGGTAAATCTTTTCAAATTAAGAACAGTTTTCGGATGTATGTCTGATTTTTTTCTTATTTCGAAAAAAAAAAATGTTATTGAAATATTTACAATACGAAATTATTAAGTTTAAATAATACGTTTTTATAGCTATTGAAGCTCCTTTTGCATTATTTTTTACCAGCAAGTAGTGGAAAACTTTTAATGCGTAATATCATCTCAATAAAGTATGCATTTTTTACAAAAAAAAAAAAAAAATGTATGTTTTGAAAGAAAAAAGAATATTTTTTTTAGAAATCATGTAAGGCAAAATGAAATTTGCATATTTTAATTTACATGTAAATGTCTATTCCTTCTTTCTTTTTTCACTCTGGAAAAATGACCCATTTATTTAAATTTTTTTATAAATTAAAAATAATGATTTGTAAGTTTGAATTGTGACATTAATGTACGCATTTATTCAACTGATTAATTACTTGTGAGTAATTTAACCATTAATAAAATGTTTAAATAGTTAAACTAATTTTAAATTTATTAGTGGACTCTTGTTTTTGGCGTCCTTTTTACTAGTAAAAAGGTTACAATCAGGTATTTGCATTATCTCTTTCTCTCTCTCTTACTTGTCTGTACTAAAACCATGACGCAGTTAATTATTTTAAAATTTGTGGGCATTAATGAAATATTAACCAGTTCTTAATGCCTGAAATATGACCTTAAATCCTTGTTTTCCAATAAGGGGGGGGGGGGGGGGACGAATTTTTTTTTCTTTTTCGACCCTGGAAAAGTTTCCTTTTGCCTAGCTAAGTAAAACAGTAGAAAAAAATTGCAAATAAAAAGTTTCGCTTACGCATTGCGTTTAAATTTTGAAAAAATAGATTGCCAAACATCTATTAGTCAGTATTTAAAAATTTCCAATTAACTAGTGCGTAATAATTTCCTATTAGTATTTTAGCTGTTCAATAAAAAAGTATGTAATATCTAACTATGGATTTTATGTGTATAGTTGCTTATTATATAGTTTTCAAAAGGTAAGTGCAAACAATTTGCATTTGGTTTGCAACCCGATATAAAGAATAACCCCGAATTAACGAACAAAATTCTCGGTCCCGATGAAATCGTTAAATCAGGGTCCGACTGTGCTCTCAATAGATTGTTCGATTTCAAAACCTCTTTCTATACAGGAGCCGTGCCTCATGTATACGAAATTTGCTATTTAAAGTGAAGTGGATGCAGTTTGTTCGGAAGAAGATGACAATAAAATGTGTTGGTGTTAGTTTGAGTTATCTGTGAGAATTGTAATTTGAATTATTAACGTATTTGGACATGGAGTCCTGTTATCAGAGTCCAGAGGAGAAATTCGTGCGTTCGCATTTCTTCACATATATGCATGTGTTGGGAGGCCGAGTTCTGGTCCCTGAGATACAATTTTAATTTTGCATCTGCCCTGTTTACAGAAAACAGGGGTTAGTAAAGAATGTCATTGCACTCTCTGTGGTTGACAAGGTTGTATTTTTACGCGGACTGTGAGTAGCCGTTGGGCAATTCAGAGTGGTGTATTGGGATAGTAATAAATTCGCAGCGTATTCTTTCGGATGTAATGCGGCCAGCTTTAAAAGCACTTGCACGCTATTTCTAGGAGATTATTTTTCTCCTTTCCTTGCCAGCACCACTCCGCCCTCCCAGGTCTCCTACTCCATCCTCCTCTAGCTCAGATAAGTACCATTTTTACTTTGTTTTAGAATGTAAGTTTTCAGTATGCCGTTATTCTAAATAAAATTGTGTTACCACTATACGATCAGACTTTAATTTTAGTTGAGTCATTCACTCTGGTTGTAATCCCAGGATCCGTAGGAACTTCGGATCACATGCTAAGTAATTATTATTATCAATAATAATAATTAAAGATAACTCGCTTCCATTATCTATTTGTAACTTTATTTTATTGGGAATTAATTGGAATAAAGGTTGTTGAGTTTTAGATATGTTTCTTCCTTTGGTTACTTTTCATACAAACGCGAACAGAGGTTCGCTACAGAGTCTAGTAAAAATGCCCAACTATATAGTAAAATCATTACTAGAAAGAATTTGGAGGACCCAATATTCAGCAATCCAAATGAATTTCTTCCAAATAAACTTCCTATTCCCATAGATGACTTAATGTATTAATTCCAAGAACGAAAATAAATATTTAAAATTTGCAGGTTTTAATTCTTTTACTGTGTGTGTGTGTTCCACATAAATCAACTTACACATTTGGATGCACAACATGATAATACTTGTAAATTTAACCCTTTATCTACCGATGGTACTTATAAGTACCACTCATTTTAAAATTACATAGAATAATGATTTTAGCAGGGACATTCTTTTAATTTTACTCTTCCAGAATAGGCGGTAGCTCAAGTTCTACGATGAGTAAGTATTTTAGCGGGGAAGGCGGATTGTTTTAAAGCAGAACTTGCTTTTTCAGCTGTCAAAAAGGAGAAAAAGTAGTTAATGTCAAAAGGTAAGCGTCTTTTTCTTTATACGTTTGTCAAGACCTTAGAAATCAATTTGACTATTTATTTTATGTGATAATTACCGACAATACACTAGATGTTAGATTAAGAAATTTCGTCCGTGCCTCGTTTGAATTTTTTTTCGTTCGTGTACCTTATTGTTGTTTTGCATAGTGTTGTAACTGCATTGCTATAGTGTAATAGAGTTATGTAATTTTTGGCATTTCTTCTTTAGTTTAACTTATTTATTTTGCTTTTTTATTGTTTTATTTTAACGTTTTCAAAAAATTCTGAGCTTTGAATCTGAGATTTTTTTCTTTTTTTGTCACACAGTTAAATGAAATATCTATTTTTTATTTAAAAAATCAAAAGCATTTTAATTTTTTTATGTGTCATTGAGATTTAACAATAATAAGAGGGTTTTTAAAGGTGCTCTTATTATTATTACTGTTATCCTTTTCTTAGAATGTCTGGAAAAAAGAAGCTCAGTCTACAATAGGCTTTGGATTTATTGCAGAACTTAACATCTGAAAGCAGTGATGCAATAACAGATGATTCTTCAAATGAAGAAGTCCCAGTAAATAATCTGCTGGAATTTTTGCTAGATTCTTAAGAAGACGATAAAAAGACTGAATAAGACCCAAGGTTATGGAGTTCACGTTCAGAAAATACAGTATTTTCTACCCCAGGATGCTTGATTGATTTATTGAATATTAACGTCGCACTGTTCAGCTACACGAGGGCTTTTGGCGACGGACCACGTAATTTTGAACCATGGTCAAGTGACGTGGACGACACCTATGAGCTGGCATCCCCCTCTCCTAACTACCACACCACACCAACTACCCCAGGATGCAGTGCTTTAAAAAACATTCAATCGAATCGTCACTCAAAATGCACAACGTGTAATGTATTTTTGGAACTGTTTATTTGAATATCATCAAATTTAAGTTTATGTGTAAAACTTGTCATTATATGTAAAAAAAAGTAAGTATGTGTTTTAAAAATTTTATAATTTTCAAAAATAAAATTTTTGTGCCGCAAAATATTTAAAAAGTTAAAACAAGGTTAAAAAAGATCATGCGGACTTTTTGTATTATGCGAAAATTTTAGCCCTCTGTGTAATGGCGGTATTTTAACACGAACCAATTTAATTAATTAGCTCTAACGGACTAAATTTCCCAAAGTTGAGTTTAGATTTTTTTGTGCATTTTATTTATATATATCCCTTAATTTTTTCAATTTAGTGACTCAAAAATAATATTGCATGAAAAAACTACAGTACATCACAATTCAGTAGGTAAAGGGTTAATAATTATAAAAATATAATAAAAAAAGTAGCAAAATTTCCCCATTTTTCAAAAAGGTGTTTATTTATTTGAATTTTTTCCTTCTGTTTTACTTATCTAAGCGAAAGATAACTTTTCCAGGGTAAAATAATGAAAATAGAGAAAAAAAAATTGACTTTCTTTACATATTTGTGTGATCTAGTCTAAAAATGTAAAATACTGAATTACGCGAAGTGTGACAGCGATGTCTTAGGAGAAACCAACAGTTTTAATACAAAAAAAGGGCATATGTTTCACAAATACATACTTCAGAATGTTGATAGCGTCATTAAAAATAATAAAACACCAGATACTTCTGTCAAAAATCTGACTATTATAAAAATGGGGTATATTGTGGAAGAATTTTCAAAGAACTCGATATCTCTTAAAAAGGACGAAACAGTATGCAATAGAATATCGAAGGTTTGAATTAAGGTAATTAATAAATAAATAAAGACAAAACTTTTCATGAGAAAAAATACTTATTCTCATATTAAGGTATCCGACTACGTTCGGAACCGTGATTTTGCAAAAGCGTATAAATGGATAACATTTATGATATTTAGTGTCACTTGATTAGAAAATGTATATGAAATTGTTTTAAGAATAGTATTACAGTAAAAAATTATTGAAGTACAATTTGACAAAAAATGAACATAGAACGACTAATTTACAAAATATTTTCCCTTTGTGAAAAATGCTTCTATTATAATAATATTTTGCCTGTACGTAGCTCAGACCTCTGTGCAGAGGCTCAAATAGAATTTTTGAAATATATAAGTTAAAAGTGGGTTTATCCATGTTTTATGACAACAGAAGGGAGAAATTTTAAGAAAGAAACGCCGATAATTATTTCAAATGGTTGTAACTCTGAAAATAATGTGAACTTCTCAAAAATCATAGTTGCGTCTCTGTCCAGAGGTCTGAGCTATATACTGGCAAAATATTATTATAATAGAAGCATTTTTCACAAAAGGGGAACATTTTGAAAAAAGGTTATTCTAAGTTAATTTTTAGCCGAAATATTGTATTTGAATAATTTTTTTTGTCAAAATGTCCTTACAACAATTTTATACATGTATTCTAATCTAAGTGACACTAAATGTCATGAAAATTATCCATTTATGCGCCTTTTTAAAATCACGGTTCCGAAAGTAGTCGGATACCTTAAGTAACGAAACGGAAAAATAATGGAACATAATGTGGATTACCAATCTTTGTGCAGAGGCAATTTAATTCTGGTTTTTAGTACAGACGATTCAATCTATGATGAAAAATGTAATTCATATTTTGCTGTTGTTAACGTTTCGTTGTTTGGCAACAAAGCAATGTTTGGAATATGAAAGATTTTATTAGTACTGAGATTATAAATAAAATAATACTTTAGAACTGATATTGAATATATATTTGTATAAATTTCCCCCAAAAAACACTACAATAGTAACCTAAAACTTCAAATTAAAGAGTGAAGCAAAGAATATAGTTGTGTCTTATATAAAGGCTGTAGTAATGAACAGCATTATTTATTAAGAGACATGTCTGCTGTGGCAGAAAGTTAATCTTTATAGATGATCCGATAAATTATAGGCTTACGTCTCGACATCGAAACAGAACTTGATTTATATGACAGAATAGAGTTATCTTGTGGTGTCATGTTAACATATGTGATCATGACCAAAATCATACCATCTCAAACGAAATGGAACAAATAACATGAAGTTATAGCTGCGTTTAATGCAATCCAAACAGACAATATCGTTAAATCAAAAAGGAACGTCTTACCAAATATTTATTTATGATTTCCGCACCTTCAGTTCAACAGATATTTTTCACCAATTCTTCTTTGCATTCTTCTTTAAATAAATACGTTTCCTTTACTGTTAATTTCATATTTTTGCAGTTCATTTAAAAAAATAAAACTTCCCGGTTTTATAATTTATTTTTGTCAGTTACAATAAAATTTTAATGAAAAATTGGGGCATTTTTTCCCCTCCTTAAAACATTTTTTACTAACCATTAAGTCTGAGAATCGTTTTTAAAAAGCAGAAAGAAAATATTAATAAATGTAATAAAATGTTCAAAAATTATTATTATTATTATTTGGTATTGTTCTGATTCGTTTGCTAATACAATCAGTAATAATAACCAAAATGACAATGTTCAGATCCGTGATTTTGAAAAAGCATATAAATGAATCATTTTTAAATATTTAGTATCTGCTGAATAAGAATATACATATAAAGTTGTGTTGATAATGTTATAGCTAGAAAAATTATTCAAATTTAAGATAGGAATAAAACTACTAACAACTGTACATCGATACTTGGTAACAAGCGTGCATATTTATTACAAAATGGATAAAAAATGCTATCATCAGTAGATAGCGCTGGAACAAAAAAATTGTGCGAAAAAGTATACTGGTAAACCGTGTTATTTCAAAATCGCGCGCACAAAAAAATAAATAAATAAAAAATAAAAGAGAGAGTGAGAGAGAGAGAGTTGAGTGTATATTCTAATTTAACTGACTCTATATATTTATAAAAAAAAAAAACAGTTTACTCTCGCTTTTTCAAAATTAGTGTTCCGAGTACAATCACCTTCAAGAAACCAGAACACCATATACATTAAAAAAGTTGATTTTTCAATTTTAGTTTTAAAAAATAGAGCATATTTTTCTGAATCTAAAAACGTATAACACACACTTATAAGTTCGTTAATAAAATAACCTTAAAATATGAAAAAAGTGATTGACAAAAATGTAAACAAACGTTTACGAAAAAAAAAAAAAATGTTTAGTTTTTTTTCTCCGAAGCATAATTCTTTGCTTTTAGGTATACACTTTAAAAAAAAAACTATTGCAGTAAATGGTTCCAAATTTTTTTCCCCTCTATACAGGATACCTGTGCATATAGTGAATTCGTTTTTTTAGTCGAAGTATATATAGCACTTAGTTTTTAAAAAAATGGTTTTATGTGTGAAAAAAGGGGAAAAAAATAAAAAATTTCAATATTACAAAGTTTTATAATTTTTTTTAAAGAAACTATGTTTTACTAAAAAAAATAGGTTTACTATATTTTGTGTATTGTTTTATATATGTACAAAAATATTAACATATTTAAGCGATACTTTTTTAAAAAATGGTACCTAAGCATAAGCAGGTATTATGAGATCTCAAAAATTATGTCCAACTTAAATTAAACAGAAAAAAAAAATTTTTTTAACTAAAAATTTATTTTTGTATTTCTACAGAATGATTAAAACATCTTTATTAAGATCACACAAAAAATCTAAGCTCTATTGGAAATTTTTAAAGATATATGTCCCATAAACAAAGAGTTTTATTTTAAGCATTTTACTCTTTCAATCATTATCCTGGTAGTCTTAAGCAATTTCATAGTTCCTAAACAACGAATAGTAGCACGAATTAATTTAAATGCAAAATGTAGGATTTGCACCTTCACGGGTATAACAATTTCGAACCCGAAAACGTGCTCTAGATATAACTTCTATGCTCAGTTACGCTGTAAATCAGACCACTTCGCCTGGTAATTTGCCAACAGGGTTAAGATTCGTCATGCTCATGAAACAGGAACATGAGGTGTTTCTGCTCTTTATTTTTGTGATTGTTTCCATTACGTTGCGTTCAACGAAGATTTCTCCAGTTTATTTGTTGTTCTTTTTGAAAAAACTCGTTTCCGTACACAACTCTGCGGGTCTGTGATAACTATCTCTGACAAGTTAAAATTAAATCTTTCAATGCAATCTGTAATGAAAGTTCTCGTCAGTGTCGTTGAGAAATGCTTCAACGAAAACTGCAACATTTAATGTTAAATAGCTCTTACTGCGTATAATTTGGAGATTATAAGCAAGATTTTTAATGCATATTCGCATGCGAATTTCTCGCAATAGGTTTAACCCGCAATTTCAATAATAATTAAAAATTGTTCTACTTAAATTATCGTTAATTTAAACGGTAATTGAACGATTTTCATTTGTCTCTAATTTTTAGAGACAAATGAAAATCGTTCAATTATATATATGAATATGTTTTAATGGTTTTTGCTCAAAAAAGAGGGGAAAAAAATCAAATTATGATATAAAATTAGAATTTTTGATGAATAGCGGTGGTTTTACTAGTATCAACGGGCTTTTATTTCAGTTTTATTATTACCGTAAAATCCGGCGTACAACGACATTTAACACTCAAAATAAGAGTGTGAGAAATTTACGGGTGCGTGTTATACGCCGTGTAGAATGGTGAAAACTTTAAAAATAAAATTAAAAAAAAAGATGAGCATAGAAAAGAAATTAAAACTTCTACATGCATCGAAATACCGTTACTTAAAAGAAAGGACATTCCTTATGAAGATACCCCTTAAGTGGTTAATTGCCCGGCCCCCCAAATGTTCCAAAAACAAGCACATTTTTTATTGCATATATTTAAATATAATACTTAACAGAATGTTAAAATGGAAGAATTTTATTTTAATTTTCAATTTTTAAGTTTTCACAATATTTTTATTTTATAATTAATTGTACGACATAAAACCCCGTAAATGTTTGATTTTTATAAGTACATTCTGCATGCTATGAAAAATGTTTCATGTATCCTAAAAGAATTTCTCTCATACTTACAAAAAATTTCTTGTTCATAACTCTTTTTCAAACGGTTGAGGATTTTGTGTATGTGTGTGCATATATATATCCACACACAATTCGAAGCATTGTGTAATGCTAAGTCTTACATAGCAATGGGGACAGAGATAACATAGGCTTTTTTGGATTATTTTTCCATTTTCATTTCTTCTCAAGCAACAAATTGTACATTGACTTACCAATCCCTGTTCCTTATCGAATCTTTTCAAGAATCTAAATTCCTGCCTTCAATGAAAAATTCCAACCTCCACCACAAAGAAAATCTCGGAGGAGAAGTACTTCAGTACCATGGACACAGCATCTCTTAAAAACACTGGAAATAATAATCTCACTATAACAGGGGCGGCGAACCTTTATGGACCAACGTGCCATTTTTTCTAAAGAAGTGTTTAATGAGGTACAGACGTGCCGTCAAACAATTTTGACTTGTGATTATTGGGGAAGTGTGTAGTAGTGTGTGTAGTGGTAATAAAACTAAATACTAAGAACACACAAAACTCCTTATTTACAACGAAAAAATACCTTTTGTACTGTATAGTTGTAAATTTTTTAGTTATACGTGTAATTCAAATTAAAGTACCATTAGTGTGAGTTCTGTTGTTGCAGCTTGGATGACAAATAACTTATATTAGGATTGTAAGATGTTACTTTTAGTAGAATGCAAGCTAAATTGGAGTCATCTTCCAAACTGTTTCTAAGTGAGCCTTTAATATTATTCATCTCTGAAAATAATGACTCGTTGGCATAAGTAGATAAAAATATGGTTAAAATAGCATGAACCAGTTTTTTTCAAACAGTTAAATGTATCTGGAATCGAATTCCATATTTCCAAAATTTCATCACTAGCATCTTGACTTATATTGCTTGTTAATCTTTCTGTTTTTTAATCAATTCCAACTTTCTCCTTCTTTCAACAAATTTTTTATTCCATATTGAACTAGACTGGAAATCAATCAGTTGCATTTCAAATTTTTCAATGTACACAACCAATAGAATTTGGACAAACTCAGTTTATTAAATGAAGTCACATCACACCAGATACATAAAAAACTTTAGCGTTTCCGATAATTCATTGAACTGAGAAAATCTCGCCGAAAATTACAACCGATCACTCACGTCATCATATTATTGAACATAGTTATATTTTGAATTAAAATGCAAACCGTTTTAGTAGGTGGCGTGCCCAAAATATTGCGTCACGTGCCATCAATGACACGCGTGCCAATGGTTCGCCATCCCTGCCCATTGTGCTGTGGTTCACTTTTTAGACCAGAAGATTTGCGATTTGTTTCAAAATGCCGTTTTACAGACGATGTTCTGCATACCACTATTCCAGAACATAAAACATACACCTTTTTGTCGCCTTTACTAATAATGCCATATTTCTAGATTCACCAAATTTGAAATTCTCTGTTACCCTTACTATCTTGCCTTTTTTTATTATTTTTCTGAACTAGCTATGTTAAATAACACTTAAAAATCATAAATATAACTCAAATAAACTTCAAAATAGTTACTTCAATGAAATTGACTATGCTATGCGTATACAAACTTTGCGTCATAAGCAATTGTAGTTCACGACGTAACTAAAGCAAGACAATAACAAACGAGTGTGTTCCCCGATGCACACCGCGACCGATCACTCGCGTTTGTTCGTAATACTTTATAGGGAACTTTGCTATTTTGAAATGAAATGCAAACCATTTTGATAGCTGGCGTGCCCAAAATATTGTGTCGCGTGCCATTCATGGCACGCGTGCCAGTGGTTTGCCATCCCTGCACTATAAGAATTAAAAATATGTGCAAATCAATGATAGAAACAAGAAAATATCGGTGCGTACGGGCAAACCAATTAAGGGCTATACTAGAAGTACGCTGTACATTCAAAAACTTGGAATAGTACCTCGAATAAATGACCTTTAAAACAAGAGCATTGCGCACGTACATTTCAGGTTTCTTCGTAATTACAGTTTAAAAAAAAATTAAAAAACACCCGTTTATAGTTAATCGAACTAAAAAGTGTAACTTAATCTTTTAGTCGCCAAATCTGGAAATGGGATTTGGAATCAGTCGCCAGATGCAGGATGGAATCTGAAAATGGAAAATCGTTAGTCCTGATGATCCTGATCAGGATAATGGAACAAAATTAGTAAATTATTGCATTGTCATCGGTCCTGAACAAGTAAGCAAAATTTCGAATTAATCTGACCTTTTTATAGTGCGTAAAAATTGAGTTGAAAGATTCTGTTACATACTAGTGAAGCTCATAAAGGAGTGATAAAAAAAAAGAAAGTGCACTTTATACGGCGAATATACCTAAAAATTAAAAATTGCAACTGTAAACTATAGATGCGCATTATATACCGGGTTATATGGTATTTTTTATATTAACAACATTTAATGAATTTTACTTTAGATATAAATGCATGCGATAATCTGTAAAAAATTTGTATTGTCTTCAATTCTATCAAGTCAGATAATATAGAGATAGTATAGTGATATAGATACAGAGTATCTATCATATTAAATCTAATTGCTACTTTTGTAAATGAAACAATAGGAGATCTGTAATTCGTTATAAATGTTAAGAAACTCAGAAAAGAGCATTTTGCCTTAATAGTTTAAAAAATAAAATCAGGCAAATCTTGAAGTCTCTATTATTGTTCTTGGTAGTAATGTAACGGTCTATCCGCGTTCTTTCTTCTAATAGTTCTCTTTGGCAATATTATGTCTAAAAATTATTCTATTATAAAACTTCCTCCAAAGAAGATGTCATCATGTAAATTAAGACTTGTATATAAAGATTAAACTTTCGAGTTAGAGTAAGGGAGTTTAGACTGCTAACGGATAGCTGTGATTGATTAACGGGAAGTGAGGCGTGAGCACTTTGTACCTTATTTGTGTAATATTAAGATTGACGATTTGGTTAATTAAGGGTTAAATTAGATTAAGTCGCTTGGAATTAGAAGGTGTATTGGCTGGACGTAAGTGATCCAATTTATATTAAGTCTTCTAGTATTTCATCTACCTCGCTATTGCTTCGCATGTTTGATAATTGGTGCATTTCTTAACTTGGGTTATTGAATTTGTATTGTTGTTAATGATTGGGAGTAAATAGAAGTTGTTTTGAATATGGCTAATCTTCCTTCCGACACTCACATACTAATAGACGACGCGGGGTGTCCATTACAGTAATTGTTATGTAATGCATATAAAAATGACACTAAAACCTTCGTTAAAGCTAAAATATATCTAGGTTTTATTAAAATTACAGCCCTTTTAAAACAATAATTGAAACTAAGTTTTTCATGAGAATAAATTATCTCTACAAACTTTATTCATTTTTTGAAGAAAAAAAAATCTAGAATTGCCTATTATTATTGAAATGGAAGCCTAGTATATTAGAACTTAGCGGACTGTTTATGGTGAGTTAGTAAATATTAACGTCGCACTGTTCAGCTATTCGAGGGCTTTTGGCGACAGACCACGTAATTTTGAACCATGGTCAAGTGATGAGGACGACATCTGAGCTGGCACCCCCTCTCCTAATAACTACACCACACCAGTGGAAGGAAGTTTGAGCTTTCAACAGATTTAATTTGCAACCCTCCCCTACACGGCGGGTCTTTAGTGGTACTGGGCTCGAACTCGGGACAAGACCAGCCACGATCCGATACCTTGACCACTCGGCTACCGCGGCCACGTACTGTTTACTATACTGGGGTTAGAAAAAAATTAAACATAGAATATCGGAATTATTTCTTTCAATAATTTTAAACAGGAAAAAAATGAGAAAGAGTAAAATTTATTTAAGTATAACCTTGCATATATATATATATATAAAGTGTAACACCTTCGTGAATATGTATTTCTTTATCCATGCCTATATATTCACAGGGTAGCCTCAAATCACTGATATTAAATGTAAAACTTTATTTTAATGGGAATGCGTATTCAGAATCAAAAACATTAAATAGATGTATATGTTTCATATATTTTTTCCCTTTAGTAAAAGTTATTTACTAAAGGGAAAAAATATATGAAACATCAATAGTAATATTACAAAAAGCTCTATTTAATAATTTTTTCTTCATAAATTAAGATGTACAGTAAGACCCCGCTTAACGCTGTTTCGTTTAACGTTGTTTTGGGTTTAGCGCTCTTTCATTTCAACCCGGGGTTTCCCCGAAATTGCTCGAAGCGCTACGGGGATTCCCCGAAATTGTAGGTTTCAAAATATGTACATAACATATCCGAAACAGTGTAGTTGTGTTTCTTGTTTGGTGCAGTGCGGTGCTGTACGGACGCATTTTTATCATTTGAAACATTTGCTGACATTATTGTAAGTATAAATTTATGTAATACTATAACGATTAATATAGTGACAAATATTATGATCTTTAGTTTTTATCATGGGTGATAATGAAAAACAAGAAAAGAAAGCAACCAGGAAAAGCATTTTACTCGAAACTAAAATGCAAGTGATTAGATTAGATTCTGGTGAACGTCAATCTCAAATTAGTGCTGCATTGAATTTGGCAACTTCAACAGGATGCCTTCTTGACAAAAAGTAAGAAAATTGGATACACAGAATAGACTGAATGATCTGACTGACTTAGAATTTTATTTGTTTTTAAATGTATATATTCATTTATATTGTTTTTATTTTTGTAAAAAATAAATGTTTGGTTTTATTTTTATTAAAAAAAAAACATAATTATTAAATTTAATACCTAACCAATTTTCTATCCATCTTCCCCTAACCCCATTATTTACATGTTAAGATAGTCTCGTTTAGCGCTGTTTCGCATTACGCTCTACTTTGATGGAACGTATCCCCCGCGTTAAGCGGGTTCTTACTGTATATTGCAAATTATTAAATTTTATCAATTTCCTGTATTGTTAATAATTATACTAAATTTTTCACATAAAATGTAATTTAGTTTTTGAATATAGAAATTAGTTTTTAATTGTACTTAATTATACATCCAAATATTGCCTCGATTTGTACATCTTTGATTCCCACTCTAAATTGTATTGGGTTGGAGGGAAAGTTCTGTCGCATTTTAAATAGGCAGGTGATTTTTGTTATAAATAAAAAAAAACATCTGGCTAGTGAGTCATTCGGATTTTGTTTTTTTAGATGCTGTATAATATAAAGAGTCCTTTTTTACCGTTCATCATTTACTTGTAAAATTTAAAGTGAAAAACGTATCAGTAGATAAAGTGCATTTACGACACTGCATTTTGTATGAATTCCAAAAAGGAAGCAACGCATCGGTTGCATATAAAAATTTATGTGCGGTATTTGGAAAAGATATTGTAAATGTTCGTACTTGTCAAAGATGGTTTAGCAAATTTCATTCCTTGGAACTGAGCCTCTAAGAAAGTAATCGATCTGGATGTCTATCCAAAATCGATAATGATATTTTGCGATCCATGTTGAAAAATAATCCACATTTAACAAGTCAAGAAATAGCAGAAGAGTTTGGCATTCATCAAACAACTGTTGAAGATCACAGTAAATCTCTTGGGTTTGTGTTAAAACGAAGTGTTTGGGTTCCACATGATTTAACGGAAAAGAATTTGTCTGATCGTGTAAGAATGTGTTCATCACATCTGATTAGACACAATGTGGAGCCGTTTTTGGACAAGTTGATTACTGGAGATGAAAAGTGGATTCTTTACGAGAATATTAAGAGAAAAAAAATCTTACTGCAAACCAGGAACATCATCAGCAACAGTTGCAAAACCAAGTATCCATCAACGAAAAGTACTGCTTTGTTTGTGGTGGGACAGGAAAGGTCCATTGTACTACGAGTTGCTGAAACAGGAAAAAACCATCAACGCGGATCTCTACTGCAATCAACTGGATAAAATGAATGCAGCTATCAAAGAAAAAAGGCCAGCATTAGCGTCCAGAAAAGGAATAGTGTTCCACCACGGTAACGCTCGACCACATACTGCAATGGTGACACAACAAAAACTGAATACGTTAGAATGGGAAATCCTTGGTCATCCACCGTATTCACCTGACATTGCACAATTTGATTATTACCTGTTCAGATCTCTGCAAAATTATCTAACGGAAAAAAATCAAGTCTTTTGAAAGTGTTTCTAAGGCAGTTGCTGACTATTTTAACTCCAAGAACGAGGACTTCTAAAAAATAGGAATTTATATGTTACCTGAAAGATGGCAACAAAATGGTAACAAATAATGGAGCATATATAATTGATTAATATTAAACACATATTTTTATAAATGCATTCAGATATTTTCTTTAAAATACGACAGAACTTTCCCTCCAACCCGATAAAAGAAAATTTTGCTAAAATTGTAATATTTGAAATAGTTCAGATACTCTGTATATAAAAAGTATGATTTTGTAGAATAAAACTAAATATTTTACATTTTAAATATCAAATGTTTTTAGCATTATTTTTTTAAATAAAGTATATAATTAAGAATAACTAAAAATAAGTCTATGCAATATCAGCAATATTTTTGTCATAGACTTATTCCAATTTTATATTCTGTTGCACTGAATAATAAAAGAAAAATGAAACTGAAATTTTATTGCATAACAAGAATTAAAATACATTACAAGAATAAAACAACAAACATGTCTTATAAACCCAACTAAATTAAATTTTTCTGAATTCCTTCTGTTACTATACATTGAATGAAATTAAGTCCAAGAATAAACAAACTTGCGAATAAGTAATCTGATTGCACACTAAAAAAACATTTATTTTAAATGTAAAGTTTGAATTAATTCGATTTATTTTTATAGCCATTCGGATTAAGTTTTATTTTGCGTGAACATTTTATCAAACCATTCCATTTTATTTCCGGTTAAAACCGGTTCCTTCTCCTGTTACAAAAATATTATCTTTAATTTAAAATTTATTGATTTTTCATTTTGACAGTTCGTATTAAGATGGGCGATTTCGTATTTTAAAACTGGTGTGCGTAATTCATTCATTCCTTCTCGTTCAATAGTTTATTTTATATACTAGTCCAATGAAAAAACGCTTCTCAAGATAAATTTTAAAGATTTGAAAAAGAGGATAGTTTCTTGTTGTGTTCACATATTATTATACACATGTTTTTTATGCTAATAATTTTTTAATGCTTTAAAATGCAATGGCGGTAAGAAGATTGCGGGAAATTTTCTGAAATACTTCTGAATTCTTGAAGTATTATTATTTTCTTCCTAAAGTAGTATATTTTTCCTCATAAAAAGTGAATTTTCTTTCATTGTTATTGATGAAAATAACTTAAAACTTTGAAAATAAAAAAAAAAGAAAAAGAAATCTAATTACTCGAATCTAAGCCGCACCCCAAATTCTCAAAAATGTTTTTGTGAAAAAATGTTGTCATCGATTATGTATATATTAAAAGGAAAGTTTATGTATGTATTAAAAAATTTAGATACATACATAAACTTAAAATTATTCTAACCTTCAGTATCACGTTTCAAAAATAAATCGTCCCTCCTATTGTCACAACTCACACGTCGCCATTTTCCCATAAGGTGTCGTCTTCCGTGCCCTCCAATGGATTTTTTATGTAACATTTTTTTTAAAAGAACGTGTAATAGAAGAATGTAAACGAATTATTAAAGACTGTTGAACATTCACAAGCAAAAATTATATCATTTTGTTTACGCCATCGATGTATATCTGCTTCATCTGTGTCAAATTGTCATTTTCCCGCTGCTTTGTTTCAGTTTTTTCTGCATATAAAATTGCCTCCCTTTTTATACTTGCGTCATAGTAAATTCGTCTTGTTGCTATTACTGATATCTTTGATGTTTAGGTGATTAAAAGAAAGCATATAAAAAAAATTCTTAAATAAGTGCCAATAACGATATTTAGGATAGACTGAATATTGGCGATTAACTGCGGAATGGGATAAGTCATCGATGCAAATGGCAGAAAGGAAGGTTACATTTTTCACTTTGAAAGAAATAGAAACTCAATTTCCCCCATCGAACAAATGTTTTGCCTTCGATTCTAAGCTGCACCCGATTTTCAGCAGCATTAACACTGGAAAAATAACGCGGATACATACGGTAATAGAAAAAAATTAGTGATTGGTAATTAAATGATTTTTCCCAATACGCGAAACACTTTTTACATACAGTATTCTTCTAAAACACGTTGAATTATTATTTTAGAAATATTGTTCGTGGATTTTTTTTTTACCAATAAATATTAATACAGTTTATTTATCATTGTCTGTGAACTCCTAAACGTAAAAAAGGTTGATTCCACAATTCCAGCATCCTTAAACTGAAAATGAATTGGAAAAAAAAACAAAAAAAACTCGAAATAGAAATGAAAAACAAAACGTCACGTTATGTCAACTGTTTTTCATAAAAGACTTCCCCAACAGTATGTTTTTAATTCAACTTCTTTGAGTATGAAATTCAAAGATAATTTCCTTCTGATGAACACAAAAAAAAATACAATCTTTTTTTAAAAAATTATAATCTGTAATTTTTAAAAATTAAATTTATCATTGTACAATATTATGTAACAATTACGGTTACGATTATTTTTTTAAAGGATATCTTGTCCAAAGTATTTTCTGAGTAAAAACTCGTCCCTCATTTGACAAGAGTAAAAAGGAGTAATATTTTCGTTAACAATACGAGAACGGGGTGATGCATTGGTCGAGTTCCGTGTTCGAATCCTGGTTCAATTTAAGATCATACAAAAATCAAATAATGTCATTGATGCCTTGTTTTATGAAAAAAAAATCCTTACAAAATTAGCCCATTATTACAGTTTGCTGAATATATCCCTTGTCTACATTTTGCTTATGAATAAAAAAATTAATTAAATCATCCTGTAAAAAAATTATGTCTCATCAATACCAATGAAGATATTGGTTTGAATGCATGAAATCTTAATGAGGCATTTATTTCTATAAGATTGACCATGACAGATAAAATTGATACAATGTCTCCAATTAAACCATTGCCAATTAATCTGATAAAATGAAAAAAAAAAAGGATATGCTAAATGGACTTTTTCTTATTAAAATGCATAGGTGTTATCGGATTTTGATCCTTGTAATACAACATAAGTACTAATTTTACAGATAGGTGCATGAATAATTTATTGGCTGTTATCATAAAACATTAATCATATTTTTTAAAAAAAGAGAGATGCCTAGTTAACTTTGCTTAACATTGAATAAATTAAGACCTTAATTGAATGAAATTTAAAAAGTTAAAAGTGATTAATCACACTTGATGTGACTAGTTTCTTTTTTAATGTATGTGACTAGTGTATGAAAAAGTTTTAAATAATCCAATTGATTTAAATGGATGCTTTGTGAAATATTTGTTGGCAAGCTCGGCTTTGTTGGGAGCGCCAATATGCCAAAAAGAATACTGTAAAAGCCTCGCTAGTGGTAGTCCACTTATTGTTGCTTAGGAGAGAGGGTCGCTTTTTCTTCGTAATCAGCGGGACCAAACGTCCCCCATAATAAACATCGGATTGAAAACGCATCTATTTGTCATTCTTGAATTTTCGTTTTCGTACACCTCTCTCCTCTCGCCACATTTTTGGTCACGTCGTAGCCGAAGAAGGCTAGTAGTTAAAAAATCTAGAACTAGTATTTGAATATGTCTTCGATTAAAGCACTGAATCGTAAAATGAACAATATACTCGTCCAACTTACAAAACTATCGTCAAAACCGTTAGAGAATCTAACGGAATTGGAACTTCGCACAGTATTGGACACTCTACTGGAAATTAAAGAACAATTTGAAAACATCAATCAAGCATATTTCGAAATTGATAACGATGATGAATTTAAGGATGTGCAGAGCCCCTATTAAACAAAATAGATTAAGATACTCAAAAATTACAGGTTAGTGGAAAATTGCTACTTTTTAAATTTACTGAAGCTAATAAATTTAAAGACAATAATAGTTCAGAGAATGCACAAATAATGTTCGGCTTCCTGAAATTCCGCTACCACGATTCGTTGGATAATTTTGTAATTTGAGTTCTTTTAAAAGTCAATTTCATAATTTAATACAAAATAATCCCAAGTTATCGGACTCTCAAAAATTGTTTTATTTAAATGCTTCGCTTAAAGGTGCTGCAAAGCAAGTGCAATCACCGAATGATACTTATGATTCCTTGTTTAAAGCTTTTACCCTTCGCTATGAAACTATTAAACTCGTAGTTGATAGCCACATCCAAAGCATAATCTGCTATACCAGTGATTCCCAAAGTGGTCTATATAGACCCCCAGGGGTCTATGACGATCTGCAAGGGGTCCACGTCAGCAGAAAAAAAATTGGGGGGTCTACAAGGTGTAAATGGGGGTCTATGAAGGTGACTGTCATTAAACCAAAAAGCCTTCGTGTAGCTGAACAGTGCGACGTTAATATTCAATCAGTCATTAAACAAAATCATGATTTTAAGTTTAAAAGAAAATTTAGTCAAGTGGAGACCAGATTTTATCTATTTAATAGATTTACTAATTTTAACAATGTTAATTTACAATTACAAGGTGACAGCATAAATTTTATTAAAACAAGGACCATGTCCGCAATTTCGGCTTTAAAAAGACATACCTGTTATTTTTCACGAATTATGGAATATCGTAAGAAACTCTTTTTAATTACTTTTCCTAGTGAGAAGGAGTTTCAGCGCGGTTGCCAATCTCCAAAACAAAAAAAAAGAAAGGGGGGAAATAAGGTCTGGACACTACTAACTGAGGAGATTTAGGGTTAAACCTGACACGATTGATTCCAAATTTTAAAAAATTGTTATTGAAGTACCAGATTTATTCCTCCCTTTAAAAGCATTTGTTTGTTGCTCAGTTATTTTATGTATTAATTAAATTTTAATGTAATTAAAATGTGTTTCTTTAGTTTTAAAGACTATACTTCATTTTAGTTACAAATTTAAATCGTTTAAAGTAAGATCTATACCAGCTGTCAAAAAGACATTTAAATTGGTAAATTTGCAAAAATTCAATATTAGGTAAGCAGGGGTCTACTCCAAACTGAAAAACATGGCAAGGGATTTATGAGACAAAAAATTTGGGAACCTCTGTTCTATACTAATAAAAGGAACTTTTCGACTGTGTGTTTCACCTCTACCGCCCAAACTAAGTAACCCAGAAGTATAAAACTTGGCACATAATTATTCTAGGTCCTGATAATGTGCACTACGAAGAGGTTTTTTCGAAATTCCCTTTAGATTTTTTAAAATTAAATTTTTAAGCGATTTTTCCATTTTTGTTTTCAACTACTGGGTTTTTAGTTAGTTGTTTTGGAAACACAGAGTTGCTCGCAGAGAGTTGCTTGAGAATTCTTTGCGCTCGAAAATTTCAATTACCAGCTTTTAGTTGTAACAAATTTTTCCCCAGCATTATAATCTGCTACATCATTTTCTTTTTCAGTTAATTTTTTTTATTTATGTATTTTAAGTATTTGTAACAGAGTTTATTTTAAAACAGTATTACAGTTGGAAGATGCATCGCTCTTCAAGCTAAGCCTACTTTTTATTTTTTCAATAACTAAATCAAATTAGTTTGATATACATTTTTGTCTCGCATATTGATCTAATTTGTCATTTCTTTTTCAGCTTAAAAATTTCTTGCCGTAAAATCCGACGTATAACGAGCACTTTTAACAAAAAATAAGATCGAAATTTAAGGGGGCGCGTTATACGCCGGGTATAAAAATGAGAGCTTTAAAAATAAAAAATAAGATGAGCATAGAAAAAATTAAGCTTTCTACATAGATCGGAATACTGTTTATTTAAAATAAATAACATGTTTAATGAACTTAAAGTGTTGTAGTTCTAGTAGTATATTATTTTTTCATATTCTGGAGATATATTTCGAATAAATTACCTCAAAACATAACAAAATTACACACGTATAATTCAGGTTCCTTCCTAAAAAAGGGAGTGCGGGTTATACGGCGAATATATCTAAAAATTAAAAAATGTAGCTTGTAAGTATAGGTGCGCGTTATACGCCGGATTTTACGGTACTTATTTTTTGTGTAGTCACAATGGTATTCATATTGTAATTTCTATTTTGGTATAAGGCAGCGTAAAGTTTATTCTTTTTTCATGTTTACAGTTGATTTTTGTGTATTGTTTCTGGTGTTAGATTTAATTAGGTCATCATTTTTAAAATAAAGAATGTGAAATTTTCGAAAGCGACATTAAGGTTATCAGAAATTCTTAACTTGGAAAAGAAATGAGACAACCTTAAATCTAAAACTCGAAACAGTACGGAAGTATCAAATGTACACATATAAAGGTTTAAAATGAAAAAAAGAATAATAAACGTGACAGTCTTAAACCTAAATCAGATATTTTTAAACTTAAAAAGGAACCACAGAATTGAATCTAAACCAAGAAATGGTTCGGAATAATCAAATAAAATATAAGCAAAACCGAAACGTATATTATTATGAAATGTATATAACTAATTTAATTCAGTTATATTGAAAAAATACAAAATACGCTTAGGTGAAAGAGCTATGCCTCTTCCTACCAGAAAAATACATAAATCAAAAAAACTTATAACGAAAAATGTTATAACAGATTATTGCTGAAATAAAATTGCTTTTTACAAGAATTCATTTACGCAGTAAAAAGAAATTACCGTTTGTTTTCAATGAGTGAAATTTTTTTGAAAATTTTCACTTAAAAGCTAAGCCCTCGAAAAAAAAAATTAAAACTTGAATGCAAACGTTTTTAAACATGTGTGTTTGTGTGTGTGTTTCACCTATTCCGGCCAAACTAAGGAACCCAGAAGTATAAAACTTGGTACATAAATACAAAAGGTCATAATGTTATGCACTACGAAAAGTTTTTTTTATTAAATTCGCTTTAGATTTTTTTTTAAAATTCAATTTTTTAGCAATTTTCCTACGAACTGCTGATATGTCACTCCTGTATAAGTTTGTAAAAATTAATGTTTCAACCTGTTTTTTTGGATGATTGTTGCATATTTTATTATAAATATATTCATTTAAGGTTGTATTTAGTCGTTTTTTAATTCTTTGTGGCAGAATTGCAATTGTTTTTCTCTAAAAAATTGTTCTATAAAAATTGCTTTTTTTAGAGTCGGCAATAATACATAAGTACCAAATCTTCCTATGACATTTCGGTTCTTACATATTATCCCAACCTATTAGCGACATTACATGAAACGAAGTGCATGGTTGCCACAATTTAGCACGTACAACACGTGCAAAATTTTAAAATTTGGCATTGGTGCGATAAAACGTAAGTAACAGCATCTCCTTCCATGGAAAAAGAAAAAGGGTACTGCCAAAGTGGCACTTTTTTCACCAAAATTTGACTTTTTTTTTCTCATATAAAACACATAAGAATCTGTTTTGATATCGTGATGCAAATTTGGCTGATGCCAATACGCAAATACTCTTTTCTTTTATTGGAAAATTCCATGTTTTTCAATTGTAACAAAAAAGTAGAAAAATGTAACTAAAAGAGAAAATGACACTCAATTCAAATTAATTAGAATTAACAGATTGTTGATGGTGTGATTTAAGTTATAGAATTTCTATTTACGTATAAGATTTCTTTACTTTTTTCTTCTGAGCTGCTTATGGTAGTTTCATCAAAATCAGACCTTAATTTATCTATTTAAGGTAGCTGTTTCAGGGGGTTGAATTAATATTATAATTTCTACTATGTGTAAGGTTACTTTTATATTAATTTGTTTGTTTTATTTCTTTTTCAATTCTAAATATTGAAGAGATTTTCTGTTGTGTGTTTCTTTTGTTGTTGTTCAAAACTGTTTATGGCAATTTTATCATAATTAGGGCTTACTTTTTCTGTTTTAGATAACCTTTTAATTTAAATTAATATTATAAAACCAGCCCAGCATTTGCACAGGCTTTCTCTATTTTTTTAAGTAAAAGCTTGAGCAAAATATACTTTTTCGAAATTTCTTTGCTTTGCATGGACTATTGCAGTGTATATTTTTCATAATCAAAAAATGGTAACACTCATATGGGCTCGTAAAATAAACGTAAAACATGACAAATAAAATTGATAAAAAGGTCTATTTTATATATATATTTTTTTTTTTTGACATTTTAAACTACCTTTTTTTTAAAAAAAATTAAAGATCATCAGTTTTATTATGTTTTTTAAAAATAATGTATGATTAATTAATGTTTTGTTTATTGTTTTACATATGCGTGTAAAATAATTTCATATTCAAGAAATATTTTTATGAGAAATGGTGTGTGTAAATAAAAAATTGTTATACGAAATTATATTATGTTCGGTAAAACAATGGAAAAATATTTTGACATTAAATTTACAATATAATTGCCATAATAGGTGAATTTTTTTATGTTTGAAAACTTAACCCGTGCGAAGAAAGGGCATTTTAGCTATTTTGGATAAAATACATTTTTTGAGACATTTTTAAATTAACTGTATGCAACGATTGGTTAATGAAAATCTGAAAAAGTCATCAATTGAAATTTGAAGATAAATCTTATATCTGAAGGGGGGGGGGGGCTCGTTTTATACACTCAAAAAACGCCGCTGTAACGCTGGGCTATAGAGATAAAAGAAACGTGTCTGGCAATCGAAATATGGGGAAGAAACTTCGAAAAAGGGAATTGTAATGACGTTAATACAAAAATCACACACGTACACCAGGAAGGGCTGACAGCGAGAGGGGAATTTCCATGACAATATGTTATGCGTTCAAAAGTGTTCGTGCAACGCCGGGGGTATGGAAAGAAACCTGTTAAAACAATGAAAAGAAGTAAAAAAAATCGAAAAAGGTAATTTAAAGTTATATACTCAGTAAAAGCCTGTACAAATTCGGGCTAAAGAATATTGGAAGTGCTGATTTTGTGAAGGGAAGGGAAAATATATAAAAATAGAGAAAGAGCCCGTGCAACGCTGGGCCATTCAGCTAGTAAATTATTTTTAAATCATTAGTAAAAGAAAACCCTGCCGAACTTCGTCTATTAATAGATATCTTGCAGAGGAATATTCGCTCTTTAGAGGCATTAAAATTTGAACATAATAACTTAGTTGATACATTTAATTTATGCAAAATTACACAAAGAAACTCATAGGCAATTTCAATTAACCGTTGACTCGCATGATGTGCATACTTGGAAAATATTTAAAAACTTTTTGGAAAAAAGGTATCAAATCTTAGAAAACTTAAATCACTTGTGTATTTTGACTCTAAACCTAAATTAAACGCCACAAATAATAACGGAAGAAATAATTTTCCATCCTACAAGTCAAAAAACTTTTTATTAAAATCTGCCTCTCAGTATTTTATAATTTGTGAAGAAAACCATTCTTTGTATAAATGTCAAGTGTTCTTAAAAATGGAAGTATCTGAACGTTTCGATTTGTGTAAGTTAAAAAACCTGTGCCTGAATTGTTTGAATCCAGCACATAAACTAATTAACTGCACATCAAAATCGAAATGCTCATTTTTTGTAATCGCAAACATCATTCCTTATTTCATCGAAACAATATACAACCCATAACGGAAAAAAGAAATCAATCGTCGTTTGTAAATCATTCTGCATGTGTAGATGTTGCTTCCCCTCCCCCCTCTTAACGACGCATTTCGCAATCGGTGCAGAATTTCGTTACACAGTCAAAACAAACTCACGTTCTCCTTTGTACCCCATTTGCTTACGTAAAAAATGGTTGTGGTGAATACAAAAAGTGTAGAAATAATTGCGCAACCTTTTTGGGATTAAAGAGGAATAAAATTAATATTCCAGTTGGAGGATTAAATGGTGCTGCAGAGAGTAACTGTTGGTCCAAAAATTACAGATTCTTAACGCCATCTCAGCAAATAGATATTGATTATATACAATTGCCTAAGGGAATTATAATAGTAGATTCTCAGTTTTTCGAACCTTCAAAAATTGATATTTTACTCGAGGCAAAGACGTTTTTTGAAATTTTAAAAAACCAAATCAAATTAGAATATATAAGTAAGGAAATATTGCTCCAAAACACATATTTTGGATATTTAGTTACTGGTAGTGTGCAAAGTAATTCTAATGAAATTAGTTGTCATTTATCTATTGAAGACACTCGCTTAGATGAAACTTTAAAATCGTTCTGGGAATTTGAAGCTTTGCCTGAAAAACACCTGTCGATGATGAATTGAAATATTTAATGGAACATTTGATACTACACACACTAGAGATAGTAATGGTCGATATATAGTCCAGATGCCCATAGTAAAAGATACAGTTCAACTAGGTTTATCTAAGGATCTCGCGGTTAAGAGACTCAATAGCACTTTATATAATTCGATTAAATAAAAATCCAGATATTAAAATATTGTACAGTGATTTTTTAGATGAATATGAAAACCTAGGTCATATGGAGGAAGTTAAGGAAGATATTCTTCCAAATCCCCATCACTCTACATTCCTCATCCAGCTGTGCTAAAACCTGACAAAAGTACAACAAAATTACGAGTGGTATTTAATGCGTCTGCCAAAACTTCGAATAGTATATCATTGAATGATACTTTGCTAAAAGGTGGAACTGTTCAAAACGAACTGTGGTGTACACTTCTTATATTTCGTAAACACACCATTACATTTTCAGCTGATGTGAAAAAGAGGTACAGGCAGGTGAAGATTCATCCTTCCCAACAAGATTTGTTGAGAATTGTTTGGAAAACTTCTGCTGATTCTTCTTTGAAAACTTATTGCTTAACAACAGTGACATATGGTACTACCTGTGCTCCATTCCTGGCCACCCGAACCCTTCTTCAGTTGTCAGAAGATGAAAAACAAAATTTTCCTTTAGCATCACCTATAGTTAAAAATGATTTTTATGTCGATGATGTTCTTAGCGGTGCACAAGATTTGGAAACAGCTATTGAGGTCTAGCAGCAATTAATAGGAATGATGAATGCTTGTGGAATGCATCTATACAAGTGGTGTTCTAATAGTTGCCACCTCCTTTCGAAAGTATCAACAGATGATCAAGAATATGTAGTAGGAAATGATGATCATACATCAGTGAAAACATTAGGATTGTATTGGAATCCTAAAAAGGACTGTTTTCATTACACATTAAATAACAAAGATGTTCCCTCAACCTCTACGAAAAGAACAATGTGTTGTCATTTATTGCTAAGCTGTATGATCCTTTAGGTCTAGTTGGTCCTATCATAGTAACGGCTAAAGTATTCATGCAGAAATTATGGTTGCTAGGACTTTCATGGGATGCGGTAGTTCCTGACAAAGAAAAAAGGGAATTTGAAAACTTCATTCGTAATTTACAAAATATCGAGCACTTGAACATTCCCGTTGCATCATTCAAAATGATAATACACTAATAGAAATTCATGGATTCTCAGACTCATCGGAACAAGTATACGGCGCTTGTGTTTACGTTCGCTGCAAAGATTGTTTTGGAAATTTTAGTGTTCATTTGTTATGCAGCAAATCGAGAGTAGCACCTGTAAAATGTGTTACACTTCCACGCTTGGAACTTATAGGAGCTGTATTATTGTCGAAACTTGTCAACAAGGTTCTAGAGGCAATGCAAATGACTATCGATACAGTACACCTGTATACAGATTCTACTATTGTGCTATCATGGATAAGGACCAACCCCATCGTTTAAAATGCTTCGTTGCAAATAGTGATTCAAATAACGGATCTCACCAGCACATTCGAATGGCATCACATCAACTCGAAAGACAACCCAGCTGATCCATTATCAAGAGGTCTGTCTGTAGATGATATGAATGGAAATAACATTTGGTGGTGTGGTCCAGATTTTCTTCATACGGATGTCGACTTTTTGAATGATTGGGACTGTTCAAACACTGATCCTGTTTATATGAAGGAACTAAAGCCTATTATGAACACTTTTGTCCAATCAACACTGATTGACCTTTTGATGACTTGTATAAACTTTCTAAAAACTATATGAAGTTAATTAGAATTTTAAGTTTCTTGTTTAGGCTCCTGCAGAAGCTACAAAAAATAATGTAGATGATATCTTTTTAACTAGTAGAGAACTAAATCATGCTCGTGATGCTTTAGTACGACAGGCTCAAACTCAGGAATTCAACGCAGAACTAAAAGCCTTAAGATTGGGTAATAATATACCACCGCAAAGTAAGTTAAAATCTTTAAACTCTTTTTTAGATGAAGATCAAATTTTACGAGTAGGAGGTAGATTAATTAATTCTGAATTATATATATATATAAGTGAGAATGCTAAACATCCTATAATATTACCAAAAGGTCATAAACTTATTTTATTAATCTTAGATTATTTTCATAAAAAATTCTTGCACGCAGGACCAAATATTCTACTTCATCTTGTAAGGCAGCAATTTTGGCCGAATAACGGTAGAAATCAGTGTAGACAAATCGTGCGTAATTGTGTAATTTGTTTCAAGAACAAACCAATTTTAACCAGTCAAATCATGGGTAATTTAGAAAGAAGTAGAAGAAAGAGTAACGGAAACATTTTTTTTTCACCCCATACCGGTATAAATTTTTGTGGACCCTTTTTTGTTAAATTTAAAAATCAACGCAAAGGGATTTTAAATAAAATTCATGTTGCCGTGTTTGTATGTCTCGCAACTCGTGCGATTCACTTAGAAATTGTGACTGAGTTAAATTCAGATGCTCTCATTGCTACTTTAAAACGTTTTTTCTCTCGTTGTGGTAAATGTGCAAGTATAATTTCTGATAATGCCACAAACTTTGTTAAAGCCTCTAAAGACTTTCAAAAATTGCATAATCTTGTAATGCAACCAGATGAGAAAGTGTCTAGTTTTCTATCCACTGAAGGAGTGTATTGGAAATTTATATCTCCCAATTTCGGAGGAATTTTGGAAGCTGGAGTCAAGTCATTTAAATTTCATGCAAAAAGAATTATTGGTAAATTAGCTTTGACTCTAGAAGAATTCCTTACAATAACTTCAAATAGAGGGAATTGTCAATTCTACACCTCTTATTCCACTTTCAGCTGTAGTTGAAAACTTTGAAATTCTTACATCTAGTCACTTTCTCATCGGGCTTGCATTTAATGCTACTGTTGAACCAGATTTATGTTCTGTCAATACTAATAAACTTAATAAATATAGAAAAATTACTAAAATTGTACAAAATATTTGGAAATCATGGAAAAAAGATTATCTGAATAATCTGCAAACCCGTAGTAAATGGCAATTTGATCAATCTAATGTAAAAATTAATACTGTTGTATTGTTAAAGGAAGATAATCATCTCATAGCTCATTGGATCATAGGAAAAATCATCCAAACATATCCAGGTACTGATGGCAAAATTAGAGTTGTTCAATTAAAGTTAGCAAATGGTAACTTTGTTAAAAGACCTATTTCAAAAATTGCTATTTTACCTATTGCGTAACGTAAATATTGAAACTTAATTTTTTATTGCTTTTGATTATTGATTGTACTGTAATAATTATTATTGCTTTTTGATTTCGATTGTATTTTTAATGTTTATACTTTTTATTATTGATTATATGTTAGTTCTTAGTACGTATGTTGTTTATTACAAATTTTATGTAAATGTATTATTGGTTTGAAATGTATATTTCAAGGCCCGGCGGGATGTTGGCGAGCTTGGCTCTGTTGGGAGCGCCAATATGCCAAAAGGGTTACTGGAAAAGCCTCGCTAGTGACAGTCCACTTATTTTGCTTAGGAGAGAGGGTCGCTTTTTCTTCGTAATCAGCGGGACCAAACGTCCCCCATAATAAACATTGGATTGAAAACGCATCTATTTGTCGTTCTTGAATTTTCCTTTTCGTACACCTCTCTCTTCTCGCCACAATAGTATTTTACTATTAAGTTTAAAAATAAATTTAAATGATATTAAAGAGACATATAAACGAGATGTTACTAAATGTTCTTTCTGATATATTACTTATCTAAATTCAATAAATGTTATTTATTATGTCCAAATGTTGTTCACTGTAACTACTGTAATTTTCTTGTGTCACATTCAGCGATGTCTTAAGATTTCTGGAGATCCTGGGCTCTTACTCAAAAGTAAGCCGAACCTGTGCCATTTCTGAGTAGACTGCATACAATAAGGGTTTTAAATTCAAAGGCTAAGTTGGGCCTCACAAACAAGGTTTAACTTTATGTGGGCCGCAAAAAGAATCAATATTTATAGAAACGCAGTTTATTTCAAATAATAAATTCTAATAAACATACGAGTATATAAAAGAACAAAACAAACTTAATGTTTACGTCCTGACACTTGATATCTCTTTTCTGGTACTATCTTTCCTATTTTGGATGAAATCTTGTTCTCAGTGATTACTTTCAAAACTGACCCACGCTGTGCATCCTTAATACTATATATTTCTAACAGGAGATTTATTTCTTTTCATCTGAAAATAACTGCTCGCTGCGTTAAGTACTTCCAAGTATGGAAATATATGCGAATTTTCGAGTATTTTTAAACGTGGCTGGTAGATATTTGTAGAATTCGAGCACACGCACTTC
>BMAV01016937.1:197896-209380 GCA_019973955.1 Trichonephila inaurata madagascariensis
TTAAACGTGGCTGGTAGATATTTGTAGAATTCGAGCACACGCACTTCGATGAATTTTGCCTTCAAATTTGAGTCGCACTGAATCTTGATCACCTCCATTTGCATATGGTTGGGTACTGAGTTAATATTTATTGAGAAAAAGGAAGAAAACAAACAAAATTTGTTTTCCAAAGAATTAAAGCCTGCAAATCTTGCTTCAAAATTCAATTTTAAAATTTAAAATTTTTTTCTGCTTATTTTTAATGTGGTGCAGTATAAACTAAACTTGATTTGTTCATGTTGCACGTCAGGAAGTGCGTTAAATCTTCACTTTTCAGTTGCTTTCCCCAAAGATTATACATTATTGTGTGTGACGGGCTCACACACAATATTTCACACTTATTTAATATTATCTAAATTGTTATAGACATTTAAGTTCCGTTTTTAATAAAGACATATTAAGAATTAAAAATGTCTATTCCTTTTGCAAACCCTACACCTCTTGCTCACGCTGACAATCAAATATACGGTCACCATAGGGGCGGTATCACATATGTACCGATATATTGCCCGGGCCTCAAAAATGTACGTTGCGGTCTACATGTGACCCGCGGGCCGCGAGTTTGACGCCCCTGGTATACAACATACGTTGTCAAATACTCTAACAGTAATCCGTAACAAATACATGTGCGTGACTTAAAATCTCACAAACCGACTTCCGCCAGTCGACTAAATGATTAATGATAGTGTATGTTAGAAAACCTAGACCTAGACACGAACGTCGCACATGACAAAATAACGCAATCTTCCTACTACTGTCAGTTGATTTACGGTTCGATATTCGCAGTTTTTCGGAGAGTATGTCTGAGATTAACATTTGACTAATAAGATTACTCGGATAATTATTTTATTGAAACCGAATTGAAAATGAGATATGGTCTCCTACTGAGGCCCAGGCCCCTGCCTTAAAACGTCTCTGGTTACATCAAATACATGAAGTCTCGCATTGTTCCAAAGAAGGAGTGGGTTACGAAGGAACGTCTTTTAGACCAATATATGTTCTGCTTTAAATTTCTCGAAACGTTCACAATAAACTAATATAATTGTACACCAAATATTTATACATCTATAACTGTACGATGAAGAATACGACGTTACACAATACCTTATGGATCCCCAAAATATAAGTGAGTATAGTTCGAGCAGATAATCGAATTTTCCTTCGAAGTAAAGAAGTTTAACTTTTAGAGAGGAAAGTTTTAAGGCATAGGCTATCTGAACCTAAGCCCAGGATTTCGGTCTCGGAGGGGGCATTCGTCTCTTTCTCGATTCGGCCTCAATAAAATCGTGTTCTGAATAAGGTATAACGTTAATCGTCAAATGTTATTCCCTGACATATTCTCCGAAAAACTGGAGATTTCGAACTATATGCCAACTGGAAGCAGTGGCAAGACTGCTTTTGTCATGTCCGTCTTTTCTGTCAGGTACAACTGTACACCATCATTGCTCATTATTGGAAAGGTGGAATTCAATCAAGTCGATTTATGCCTCGGTTGGTGAGATTGGGAGCCGCGAACATTTATTTCAGTCATTTATTGAGTCACCATTTGTTCGAGTATTTGACAACCCATGCTATATACAGTAGTGTCAGACTTGCGGCCCGCATCGAACAATTTTGCGTCCCGGCCAATATATCGGTACACAACAATGTATAATAAAATAAAATAAATTCTTCTGAAATTGGAAAGATAATAGCAGAAAAGAGATGTCAAGTGTCTGGATGTAAACATTAAATATTTCTATGTTCTTTCATTTACGTTTATTATAATATATTATTATAAATAAACTTACGTTTCTGTGAATATTGATTTTTTTTGCTGCATACATAAAGTTAAATTTTGTTTGTTTGGTCCAAGTTAGTCTTTGAGTTTGACACCCTTGGTCTATACTCTAAGTAGATCCACTAATGAAGCATACTTTTGCATGGCGGCCAAGGGTCTCAAGAAATCTTAAAACAGTACTGCTTTTTGTGCACCCTTTCATATTGAATCTCTTTATTTCAGGGAATTAATGTACCCAATTTTTCGTCAAACATTAAAAGGTCAAATACAACTTTTGTTAAGGTATCCGACTACGTTCGGAATCATGATTTTAAAAAAGCGCATAAATGGATCATTTTCATGATATTTAGTGTCATTTAGATTAGAATACATGTATACAATTGTTTTAAGGACATTATGACAAAAAAATTATTTAAATACAATATTTTGGCAAAAAATTAACTTAGAATAACCTTTTTTCCAAATATTCTCCTTTTGTAAAAAATGCTTCTATTGTATTAATATTTTGCCTGTATATAGCTCAGACCTCTGTACAGAGGCTCAACTATGAGTTTTGAAAAATTCATATTATTTTCAGAGTTACAACCATTTGAAATAATTATCGGCGTATTTTCTAAAAGTTTCGCCCTTCTGTTTTCGTAAAACATGGATAAACCGACTTCCGAGTTATGCATTTAAAAAATTCTAGTTTAGCCTCTGTAGAGAGGTCTGAGCTGAATACAGGCAAAATATTAATACAATAGAAGCATTTTTTACAAAAGGAGAACATTTGGAAAAAAGGTTATTTTAAGTTAATTTTTTGCCAAAATATTGTATTTAAATAATTTTTTTTGTCATAATGTCCTTAAAAGAATTGTATACATGTATTTTAATTTAAGTGACACAAAATGTCATAAATATTATCCATTTATGCGCTTTTGCAAAATCCCGGTTCCGAACGTAGTCGGATCCCTTAAATAGTGACTCGAATGTCTTTGAAACATTTCTGCTCTTGCTATATTTTCATTTCCATTCTAAAGATTAGCATTCGATTTCCAGTGATTTTTCCAAAAGTACAACTTACTCTGGATAATGGACTGCAAACATTACTATTTTCATTAGTTGTTATTCGTTCGGTCATCAAGAATAAGATAAAAAAAAATTTCGAATTTTCACTTTAGTTTGAGTTTGACAGAAATGAGTGGAATAAGAAGATCGATAAGAAGTCAGTTTTCAATACACTGATATTTTCATTTATTAAAAATTGCAATTATTCCCCACGCTACTGTAGAAAATTCTTATTGTTTATGAATCGTGTTAAGGTATCCGTCTACTTGGGACAACTTTTTGTTTGAAAAATGGAGATATGGAGATTTTTTTTGTGTGATTTTTTTAGATTTATTTAGTATATTTTAAGAAAAAAATAGTAAAATTGAAAACAGAAAAAAAAATTATTATTATTAAAATGGGAAATAACTGGTGAAAATGTACAAAAAATTGCATAAACGGGGCTCTCTCTGTACAAAAAGGTTTCCAACAAATTTTAAATTTTTCGATTTTAATGTGTTTTTTTGTTATTCATGTTTGAAATGAACTTCAGGATAATAGATATTTTAATTTTTAAAAAAAACTAGAGCGCTCTATCTTAGTGACTATATGAAATTGCTTAAAAAACAGTGATTATATTCACATAAGGAACTGTAAATCTTGAAATAAAACAGTGATTGATAAATATGAAGGTCAAAACACTTCTACTGTTATACGAAACATTCACAAAAAATTTCAGCAAATTATTTTCAAAACTTTTTGAGCAATCGCTGTCCCAGTTTTAGTTTTTCGAAAGAAACACATTTCGAGTAAAACGCATTTTAGAGTTTGACATCTTGTGTAAAGTTATGACATCTTCTTTTATTAAAACACTTGTAGTTTTTGTTCAAGTGAATGGAAAATAAAAAGCTTGGTATTTTTATTAAGCTAATAAGATGGTCTATAAAATAAAATCATAAAAAAAAAATTGTCAGTTTTTGAAAGAAATCATGATTTTAGGGTAGTCGGATACCATACGTAAAGAAATACACATCGTAGATAAAAAAAAATGCAAAATAGTTATTTAAAGTTGATATAACTTTCTGTGTGTGGTTTCTATGGATAAATATACAAAATTCTACTGTTAAACTGCAGAAAAAATTGCTGTTAAAAGAAAGTTATCGTTTGATTTTTTCCACTTTCGTAGTTCATATTTTTTCATGCAGATCGCTGGTAAGAATTAGCTTGCAATGATGACGTGATTGATTATGAGAGGGCGCTGCTGCACGAAGAAATGCTTTTTTCTTTTGGGCGGGAAAAACCACGGAATTGCAGAAAAAATGGAGAGACGAGGTGAAACAAGATGTCTGAAGAAGGTTCATGTGATTCTGTGTCATGGGCATTTGTGAATAGTGTTGAGTGTAAACAAAATTAATGAATGATTATTCCAGAAACAGGAATCAAGTATTCAATTAGAACGATATAGAATTGTAACAATACGAAAGACTAGCTGATAATAGTAGTTTCAGTGCTGTTTCCAAGAGTGAAAGAATCTTTGGGGCTTTACATAGAAGGGTGGGCTCACGTGTTACTATGTGGGTTGCTGCATCTGAGTACACATGTAGTTGGATAATTTTATTGTACTCATACGTTTATCTCGTACATCACAAGTATTCCTATTTTCAATCAATTATTTTTACAAAATACAAAAAATGCATTTTTGAAGCCCCTTATACAGATAAATAAAAAAAAAAACCCAGCCAAGTACAGAAGTAATTTATATCAATAATATGATAACTTGAATAATTTGTTATGAGTATCTTAATGAGCTTAATCAGGTATATTTTATTATGTAATAAAGCTTATAATTAAAATATTTGTGCAAATTATAATATTATTAATTGTTAAAAAGTTAATATGTAAGGAGTTTCATCTAAATAATTCTAATTTTTTTCCTTCAAAGCAAGATGGAAGATGGTATTGTTTTCGTATTATGAATAATTAAATATAATAATAAAAGTTGTTATTACACTTTAAAAATTAATCTTTTGTATTTATGAACTAAACTCTGCATTAATCAAATTTATTAAAATTAAAGTTTTAGTAGGAAAAGAATTATAAGGCGAGATATTTAATTTTATTAGCTATTACCTCGATTTTTTTTCTTTCAAAAGTATAACACATTTTTTTTCGAAGAAACTTTTGTCGCACTATTAAAAAATACTTTTCTTTGAAATTTGAACACTGGTCTATTGTAGTAGAACCGAATTTAAAAAAAAATCACAATGATATAAATATTATATTATTTTCTGAAAGGAGAATATTAATTGTAGGTAGAATTTATAAAAGATTTGTTTTGTAAGGAATTAATGAAATGAACTTAAAAGCGTAATAAAATCATTCAAAATGTGGGGAGGGGGCAGGAAGCATTTTATTTTATAGCAACTCAATGCTCACAATACAGAAATATGATAAAATATTTAATAAAACTAAGAATTAATTTATGCTTGCAAATATAATATCCTAGAACTGTTATGATAATCTTAACACTATTATTTGTTACAGCTCTATATTTACTTTTCATATTTTCAACATAAATTCATAGATAATTGATTTTGCTTGATTTTTTTTCCAAAAAAGAATTAAATAGTTTCTAAAAAAATCTCTTTAATAACAAGAAATTTTCTCCTTTTTTACAATCATAACCCTCTGAAATAGAAAGCAGCTTTTACAAATCGAAAGTCAGAAAAAATTAGTTTTATTTTATTGAACAGAATTTTTTTTTTCTAATTAACATCTGTGGTGTTACAAATAAACCTTTAACATTCGACAAACATGATACACTAATATTATCACCAAAAGCAAATTCAACATTTTTAAACCATGTTAAAAGTACCTATTCTATGGATAAGATATATTCCAAAAAACAATACCTTTATACGGCTGGGTTTTCCGGTGACTGCCATTATCTGCAATGATAAACGACTAAGGCGTAAAACGCCCAGGCGACATTTTTGCATATGAAACACATGTATCATATGCCTAAGCCTAGTGTATGTAAAAGAGAAGTAAGAGCCTATTATTAATTAGCGTGGTGCCCGGATATGCTAATGAACATCAACAATCCGCAAAGATTATGCCCACACCGATGATAATTAAGGGTCACTTTGTGTGTGAGGTTTGAACAACTCCTTTCCGTTATTGAATTTCTGAGAGATACGGTTTCACCTTTCGTATCTCTTTCCAAGTTAAGATTATAACAATAATTTATTACTCCACGTGAAAGTTGTAGTGCGAATTCCTTTTGCAGTTTGATTTTAAAAGAAATGTATTCAGAAATGTGTCTGTGCGATTTTTAAAAAAAGTTGAAATAAATTGTACATTTTCTTAAAAGATAAGAATATTTTACTGCTAATATAATCCTCTCAAAATCATAATGTAAGAGAAGAATAAGATTTTAATCTTCAAAGATTTATTATTTTTTTTCATCCGAATTAATCAGTTGCTTCCAAATTTAAAACCATTATTCATAATTTATGTTAATGAGAAATATTATTTTTTGTTTCGTATTGTGTGTGTTAATTATTTTGTTCTGCTTATATTACTTTTCTTTAGTTTTAACAAATTTTTAATTGACTATTCAAAATATACAATAGTAATAAATATTATTTAGGTTGAAAGTTCTTTTCCATATTATAGTCTGCTTTAATTCAATGTATACGTATATCTGATGACATAATTTATTTGCTGATTTATAATCGTTTGCTGTTAAATTTCTGTTGTTTAAGTTGGCATATTTTGTAATTATTCTAAATATGTTTTTTCAGTCAGGGAAAAGAACTGGTATGCGTAATTGACGCTGGTTGAACTTAATACGTATTTAAATTTTGTATATTTTCGAGATATTGCCATTCACCTGAAAATGTTTTTGATCATTAGAGTGATTATAAAAAAAAACTTTGCCTAATATTATTCACAGAATAGTTATGGAAGGCCATTGAATGGATTAAGCAGTGGAAGAAAAACAAAATTGAACAGGTAATCAATTTTATGTAGAAGAAATCTTTCCGATTTAAATTGAATTTTGCACTTTTGTTTTCATTTCTTAAATCCTAAAGGAATTCTTTAAATAATTGAAGCGAACGTAAGTGAACTCTAAGATGCTGATATTTCGAAATGTTCATTAAACATTAAACATTGCTGCTTGAAATTTTTAAAGTTTTCAGAGGAAATAAGAAAAATAATTTTTGAAGAGTGTTTCCTAACCAAAAAGGTCAGATTTGATATTTTAAATGTAAAGTGTTTTTATATGTGTATATTCAGAACAAAAAATTTTTTTTGCATAAAAATTTTAAAATAAGTATCATTTTTCATTTTACTTTATCCTGTATCTATATGTTTGTTTTTATAACGAATTTTTAACAATTTTTATTGAATTGTTTTTCGGAACTACGGGAAAAATTTTAACGGTATCCGAAAATAAATTTGAGAAGAGATTACTATTTCATTTCACTGTGCTTTTTAAATCACATCTAAATAATGAAAAAAAAAAAAAAAAAAATGTAGCTCCGTAATTCTTAAGAATGTCACACGTTTTCTGTGGAAAATTTTTACTTTTAATTTACATTTTTAAACGACATTTTCCCCCATTCCTAAAAAGAAAGCGACTTCAAAACTTGAATAAACATTTTTCAACGGCATAGAAATTTAAAAAAAAAAATTGTAAAATTAAAAATGTATAAAACATTTCTGATTCTTTAAAAAAAAAAAAAAAAAAAAAATAAAATTTTGAAATTTCTTTTTTAAAAATTCTTTAACTGAATTAATACACAAGAATTCTTTTTTTGGTGCTAGTTTTTCATTTGCTTATTTACTCTAGAAAATATAATTTTCAAAAAAAAAATATTATGTTAAAACTTTTTTTACAAGCTTTTATTTAGTTTCACCTGTCCAGTTGTCTGTCGGTCTGTAATCAAATCTTGCAAGTTAAATTTGATCCACTTCCCGGCTTCCGATTGAGCTGAAATTTTGTATACACGTTTAGTTTGGATGACAATGCATGTTTTGACTGTTTATATTACGGTATCACAATTAGTTAAAAAGATATTAATTAAAGTAATTTGTTCGGTAGTCTGCAAGGTCCTTCCCTTATATTCTACTCATGGTGTATAAAAGGGCGACGATTTTCTTATATTTTGAATTACACAGTAAGGTGCTTCCAACCTAATTTTTCAAAATTTTGCAGGCCCTCCTTTATGTTGCATTTTTAATATAGTTTATCATAATTATTATAAGGATTATAAATTTAATAAAATTTTATTATTAAAATAATTTATATGTATAAACGTTTACATTTATGGGAATAAAAGATAAATTTTTTTTTCCAATATTGAAACATTGTGCATCTTTAATGGTTTGTTTTCAAATTGTGTGCTTTTAAAGGATTTTCAATATTAGTGTACTTTTAAATGATGCATATTATTTTTTTCTGATTCTCATTATCTTTTAGTTGCATTCGGCATTGTGCTAACTTTGTAGCTATAACGTAAAAGATTTTTTTGCTACCTTTTTGAAAGTATTGTAGTTATTTTCAAGATTAGCAAATATATATATATATTCCCCATTCTCTGATTTTCAAGATACATTTAGCCAATGGCTGTTTTCTTAAAATCGTACAGAGAAAAAGTTCACCGTTTTCCTTCAAAGTATCTCTGATGCATTCTCTGTTCTGTAAATATTTACGCAGAAACATAAGCAACTGTTTTTAAAGTAAATAACTCCTCGCGGCAGAGAAATATTTGACATTTCTTGTAGATGATATCTATTTATCAATTTTTAGTATCTTAGTATATTCACCAAAAAATGTTTCCATGAAGAAATTAGTTATAGTTGAGAAAAATTTTACCTTTTTCCATAAAAATTCTGAAGTTTCGAAAAATTATTTCATAGATAAAAATCTAAGATAAAAATTTGAACGAAAAAAAGCTTTTTTTTTCTGATCGGAACATATAACAACAAAGAACTCCCACGATAATCGAATAAAAAGAAATGTACAAAAGAGGCTAGGTTTTAATGTAAATGGAAATGTGTTCTGATAGGGTAACAATTTAATATTAATTTAAATTGTCCTTAGCTTAATATCAAATTAAATTCTAACTATGCATATTTTTTCTGTGTATATTAATTGCGAAAATCATTTGTCGAAATGCCTGTCTAGTTTCATTTCTCAAGCTAAAATATAGTAAACACTCTCTCTTTTGAATAATTATTCATACAAAAAATGCATTTAATTCATCAAAAATTCATACATTTGGATTTCTTATTCATACAAAAAATAACTAAACAATTTACGCAAGCACTACTCAAGAAAAAACTGATGCTCAAGTATTTCCCAAAAATCCAATTTCACAGTTTATTAAATAACAACTATTTCCCTTCTTTTGAACACGTGATTATAACATTATTATGTTTCCCGTTGTTTTTTGCTTATTCTGAATGCAGCTCTTTTATTTTTCTTTTTTGCTTCGCAATTCAGCAAAGAGGCCGCTCCATTCGAACGTTAAAAACTACCTAATAAAATGCTGTTACATTGATAACTACAAAGATTATTCTCTTACAATTACTGAAACATCTTACACAACAATGAAATCACTCTACACAAATATAAAATACATACACAAATACATACTGAATTTTAAAACAATGAGAGAGAAAATTGAAAATCCAAGTAAAGACAATTACTGAATACGAGAAATCCGAGGCCTTTATCCAATCCATAGCAAACTATCCAAATGGTAAATATGCGATGGGAGCGATGGTAATAATCGATTCCTCAACCGAGTATCAAAATTGGATTTATTTTTCTCAATTCCTATACTATTAGCTCGCACTGTCTATATATTTATTTATTTATACATTTCTATATTTATTTATTTATCTTGGTGGAATTTTCAATCGTTAATAAAATACATTTTAAAGCGCTGAATTGAGCTGAAATTTTATATACAGGATCATTTTGGATGACAATACAATAATTTAGTTATAATTAATAAAAATTAATTGATTAAAACTACTTATTTAAAGAATTATAAATACAGCCACGTTTGCGACTTAGCGACCTTTTTGGCGACTTGTGTCAAAACTTGAAAATGTTTTTTTCTCACGTTTCAAAGCATTCAGTTGAACTGAAATTTATATACACGATTGTTTTGGATGACAATAAGATACTTTAATGATAATTAATAAAATTAATTACCACTTAGTGTTGTGATTCTGTCTTATGTATATGCATATTTATATTAATTGTAACTATTTAAAAAAAAGTAGCTAAAATAAAAATTTTTCTTCGTTGATCTAAGTAGGAATTGACTTAAATTTTTTTTTTATATTACTTGTTCCTACATTACTTTAAGCAACCGTCTCAATGATTATGGCAATTTACAAATGATTTTACTTGTCTATTTTGAGGGGGAAATGCTTTAACGTAAATCACAGGCGCTTATCTGATTTGTACAACAACGCTCAGAAAATCATTGAACATTTTGATTTTGTTTTCTCACTTCAGATTTATTTAAATAACAATTCTTATATGGATGTGTCACGGTTCCTATATAAAACGAGGTTTTCTTACTCAATCAATGTCAGAAAGAAACCTCAGAGGTTACCCAAAGGACAAAAAACGTGATAAAGAAGTGAACTTAACCAATTTTTAGAGAGGCAAGAAAAGTTAACATTCGTTCCAGCGACAGAAGAATCAATCGAAGAAAAACTCTTGAAAAGAAAAGATATGAGAAGTAGTATGTGCCTACATCTAAAGAAAGATTAACACTGAATTCTAAGAAAAAAATACCACAAAGAAAAAATATTGTAACACAAAACACAAGTAAAATAGATAAACTAATATTTTTTTAACTAAGAAACGAAATTAGGTACTACACAAGTAGAGCTGATCTGGACCAAAGAAACTATTAAAAAGTATGGGAATTATGAAATATGAACATAAAAGAACTTTGAAACATATTTTTCATTTTTTATTTTATTATTATTTTTCATATTTTATTTTTATTTCATTTTTTATTTCATTTTTTTTATGTATTTTTTTATTATCTTTTTTGGTTTGTCAATAATCTTCATTAATTTCACATTAACTGAATATAGAAAATTCATCACTTTCTCTCTAAATGTTCGAGATAATGTAAATTGTTAGGTTAGTGTACAGGAATCGTTGATTTTTTTTCTTGTGAACGTTTGTCTCCTTGTTTTCGCTATGTTTTTTTTTTCTTGTTAAAACGCCGTTAATATAGTCGTATTGTCTGTTGTCAGTGTTTCATTTCAACAAAGATTTCCTCAAAAGTCTTTCATTCTATTATTTGTTTTGAATTTTGAAAGGATATGACTTCATCCGATATTCATGTAATTATTTGTATGCGTATGAACTTGGTAATAAGATTGCAGAAGCTGCACGCAGTATAAACCAGGCATTGGAGGAGAATACTGATATTGATCGAAAAGTGTAATTTCGTTTGAAAAATGTCGTTCTGGTAATTTTCTCCTATAAAATGAACCAAGTGGCAAACCTAAGCCATCTATGAAAAATTATGCTTGGAAAGCATTGGTGAAAAGGAATCCAAAAGTATTTATTATACTGCCATTATATTAGT
>BMAV01016938.1:28126-47520 GCA_019973955.1 Trichonephila inaurata madagascariensis
TGAAAATCATTGACTAATTTCACAATATTCCGAACTGATTTACTTTGATTGAAGTGAAAAATATTTAATTTTCAAACACTTTTCGTTTTTCTTTACTACTACAAACCGTTTTTAGATAATACAGTAATAAAAGAATAGAATATTTTAAAGAAAACGAGCATAGTCTTACGCAAATGATTTTTAGTATGTTGGTGTAATGCATAAATGAAAAAGAAAAAGAAACAGGTGATATTTTTATTAAAGGAATTTATCCCCAAATGTTTTGGGGATTACTTTAGTGAGGCTTGTTTCTTCCACTTTCCTGCATTTTAGTTATTTTAAAAATAAATTGAGTAAGTATTATAAACATTAAAATAAATGTCATTTGAAACCTCATGGAAAACATTTAAAGCGATATTGAACAATACATTCGAGTTTTAATCCTAAACTAAAGTAAGATTTCTGCAACGTTTTCGAGTGTACGAACACTTTTGAGAGACATGTATAAATAAATATCTCTCGAAAAAAAAAACTGGGAGGAGAGATCCTCAAATCTAAATGAGTTTGAATTAAACTCATAACACATCTTTAGGCAAAAAATTATCTAAATTTTCATACAAATTCACAGTTTTATTGTACTTTGAAAACATTTCAGAAATAAGTAATTTTACTCTTGGGCACGTAAATTGAACACTCGTTTAAAATTGCGTATGAAACGAAATCTGAAACAAAATTTATACCGAAAAAGACGAGTTAACTCAGATGGAAATGAAAACATAATCAAATGTGCTGTTCTGTGTAGATGACAGTGAAGAGTTTGAATGTAAAAACAATATCATTTCTCTCTATTCTCACTTCGGTGTGTAGTATAATTTTTAAAGTCTTTGTGAAGACGGCTTTTAAGAAATATTTAAATGAGTTGATTTTATGCAGTGTAAAATGAAATATAACAGCTCTCTATATAGGATTGCGAAGCCAGAATATAACGTTTAAGTTGGAGTACTTTAATGTCTGAAAAAAATATCCGAAATCGGGTCATATTCTTGAATATTAAGCAAAGATAGCCTAAATCGTCAAATGTTACTTCCGGACATTTTTCCCGAAAAGATGGGAATTTCGGAGAAAAGGCCAATTGGCTAAATTGTATTATTATGTCATCCGTGTGTAAGTCTAGAAGCCGACCATATACTTTTTGTCATATACCAGTATTGGCGCCTTCGAACGTAATTGGAGGCTAGAATAAACATATGTAACGCGCCATTTAATTATTAGGGGAGAACGCTGATGGAACTGATTGAATTAACATGAAAGGCATGATGCTTTGGGCAGAGCGCTTTAAAGGGATATTTCTTCTTAAACCCTGTAAATAGTCTTTAAATGTTTGTGTGTGTGAGTGTAGTGCTGTGAAGTTACGTTTAGTCATCAATAAACTTATTTGTATACCAAGGGCTCTTCATTTATCAGATAGAACATTAAAATCAACGTTACAGTCCTCTTGCTCTCCATTGAATTCTCGACGATCAACCATCATGTAATTAAATAAATTAATATTCATTAATGCGAAAGGCCGCATTTGGCCGAGTCAGATTGCGAACGTTTGAGTAAAGCAAATTTATGTGTTAGAGATTACCGTTTGTACGAGTATTTAACAACGTATGTTAAAATAAACAACGCATGCGCTTTAATAACACCGCAAATGTGGCCTACTTTTGCATAGATGTACAGAGCTTCAAAAAGTCTTAACACGACACTGGCCGTATAAACAGGGCATTATCTACCTGAAACAATACACGGCCACCAGGTAAGATTTTTCGCACAACAGTGAGAGTTTAAGAACGTCACACAAAAAAAGCAACACGAGAACTAAAGTTGTAATGCCCAAGGGAACCGAGCTCTCCCGAAAGAGGTTTAGAGCTGCAAAACGCTCCCCCAGGAAGCCCCCCCCCCCCCCCCCGCGTTCCATCTTCATTAATCAAAATCATAGTTTACATTTTATACATAGCACATATTAAATTTACATATTACAAATTAAAGGTAAATGACACGAAATACGTATGTAATTGCAAGGCAGTGGCGTATCGTACACCCCTACAACCCCCGCGTTGCGAGAGGGCCCAGGGACTGTACGGGGCCCAAAGCTGAACTTGGGCTTGGGGCCAAAAACTTGAGTTTGCGGAGGGGGGAGGGGGTCCTAAAGTTCCCTGTTACGTCACTGTTGCAAGGTACAATCATACAAAACTGAAGATAATAATAAAGAGCATAAAGGGTAAGACAGAAGGAAACAGAATATGCATTATTCGAGCATTCTTGCAAATACATGAAAAGTAATAAAAATATAAAATATAAATACACCGTACACAAACACACACACAAAAGAAGAAGAAATGAAAAAAAAAAAAAAAAAAAAAGCGACAAAAAGTTGTGGGTCCCCAAAAAAAAAAAACAAAAAAAAAACAACAAAAAAAAAAAAAAAAAAAAAAAAAAGGCAGGAATCATTTGGGGGACCGCTCTTGTGATCACATAAGAGTACCGATCCAATTCCATCTAAGGAATTTGATCCCAGATTGTAGAGGCAGTTAGAATGCAGGATTTTTTTTAGTTTAGAGCAGAGGTTCTCGAACTTTTTTTGTCTCAGAGATCCCTTGCCATATTTTTTTGGTTTTTTTAGATAGATTCCTCCTTCCCTAATACTAAATTTTTGGAAATTTAATAACTTAAATCTCTTTTTGACAGATGGTATAAAGCTACTTACTTTAAAAGATTTAAGTTTCTAACTGTAATGAAGAATAGTTTTTAAAACTTAAAAAAACATTTGTTGATCAATTAAATTAAAATTCAATTAAAATAACCGAGCAACAAACAAATGCTTTTAATGAGAGAGGTGAACCTGGTGCTCCAATAACAAATTTTCAACATTTGGCAACAAATCTTGTCAGGTTTTTTCTCGGTCAGTAGTGTAAAAAAAATTTTTTTTTCTTTTGGAGATTAACAACCACGCTGGAATTCCATATCATTAAGAAAAGCATTTAAAAACTTCTTTATTATGTTAGAATGTATTTTGTTTGTCTATTTTCAGTAAATTAATAATTTTTTAAAGTACGCTTTTTTTTTCGACTTTTCAATATGCTCGCGCCCCCCTTGTAGAGTTATCACGCCCCCCAAGGGGGGGGGGGGGCGTGCCCCACAGTTTGAGAAACGCTGACCTACAGTATTGAAATAAGTCCTAAAGAATGTTAAAAGCTTTGTTGTGTTTAGCACTAGGCAAATATACAGTCAAAAATTTTTCTATAAGAAATGTGTTAAAATACTAAATAATTCTTTTGCTCTGTTATATAATAAATGCAAATACAATTTCTGTAAGGAACCTTCAAAAGCTGTTGCTCCTCGATCAAATCTTTGCCATCGCAGAAAACGTCAAAGGGGGCAAATGGATCGAAGATAAATTGGTTGGAAGTCAACACAACCCCAAATTTTCCTCCCCTAATGGAGACCCCGTCTAGGGATGTCCCCCGCGGTGGCTACGTGATACAGGGAATGATCCATTTGCCCCCCTTTTACCCGGGGCGGAAAACGGGATTCTCTCTTTGCGAAAAAGGAGAAACGGATCAATAGCTCTCGCTCACGAGAAACACGTCGGAAAATTATTACTTCCCGGTTGGAAAGAGAGTTTCTGAGAGAAGTACTTACTTTCTCAGAACGTTTTGCCTCGAAGAAATCGATGTCACACGTATTAGAAAAATGGAACACATAATTATGTTTCAGAGATACAATAAAACCAATTCCACATTAAAAGAGAGATTATTTATTTTACGGATGCTTCGCCTGAAATGTTGAAAAGAAAAGAACTCTCCAGCTGGAAATGAATTTTCACTCTGAAAAATGTTCTCACATGATCATCAGTTTGGATTTCTCTAAAGTAGAGATATAAGTATAGGTCAGGGGCAGTGGCGCACACAAGGGGGATGTCCTAGGAGCCGGGCCCCCCCCCCCCAAAGCCCTTGATTTTTTCCCCCGATTGATTATAATTTTAAGTATATAATACGTAAAATTTAATTAAATATTTGTTTTTAATGATTAATTTTATTAATTAATACTAATTATTTATTCAATAATTAATTTTTTACTGTTTTTGTTTCCGAAAATCGACAAAATCAAAAGAAGTATGATACAAGAATGGTGGACTTACGACCCTGGACACCCCCCTTGAAAAATTTCTGTGTGCACTACTGGTCAGGGGCACACACACAGGATTTTTTCAGGGGGAGGGAGGATGAGGGTCGAAATTAAATTGCTTCAAAATTACATTGCGGTGATTGGTATTCCACCAAGATGGAGCGGCACTAAAAAGAGATACCAGCTCCCGCGGGGGATGTACTAGGTCGGCAATGGTAAAAAACCAAAATTGCTTTTATAAAGGTCCACCCCCTCCCCCCTTTTTTTGCAATTTAAAAATTATATATTTATTGCATTAGGGATTCCAAAATCGGTTTCTGGAAACCGATTTTCCAAAAAACCGAAAACTCACTTTTATAAGAAATAGGAATCTGCTTTTTTTGGTTTCAACAAGGTGTATTACACTGCACAAGTATTATAACAATCCAAACAATTAACTGTTCAGTGTTCACCAACCTTTCGGAATAAAAACTCCTTAGCATAATAGGCCATGATTAATTACTGATGCTTAATAGAAATTCCGATTGAAAAAAATTAACATTTGCAGTTGCCAATAAACATATTTATTCAGAAATAAAGAGTCGTAGGTTTGAGTCCTGATGCCACCAAAAACCCAGTGTGTTGATAGGGAAGTCTTATGATTTCTAGAGGTCCTGGGCCCCTATACTCAAACGTAGGTCCCCCATGACCCTCAAAAGTAGACAGTACATAGCATACGTTGACAAGTGAGTGAGTGAATATTAACATCGCACTGTTCAGCTACTCGAGGGCTTTTAGCGACGGACCTCGTAATTTTGAACTACGGTCAAGTGACGAGGACGACACCTGAGCTTGCACCTCCTCTCCTAACTACCACACCACACCAACGGAAGGATGTTTGAGCTCTAGATAGATTTAACATGCATCGTTCCCCAACACGGCATGTGTTAAATCTGTCAAGGCTCAAAATTCTCATCTGATGTATGGTGAAGAGTGAAAATGCAACACAAAGGCAAATTGCATCGGTTCTCGTAATTTTGAACATCGATCAATAAACGAGGATGGCACTTCACCTGGAACCTCCTTCTCCAAACTTTTACACCATACCAACAGGAGGTCTTTGAACCATGGAAGATTTAATGTGCATCGGCCCTCTCGACAGGGTAGCTCAGGACTCTGAACTCGCGATACAAATAAGACCTCGTGCAGGTACTTTGCATAATAATAATAAACAATCAGTCACGTTTTATTCATGGAAAAGAAATGTGATTGAGAAAACAATTTCGATCCATTATTCTTAAAGAAAGGAACTTAGGTTTTTAAAAATTTAAGCTAACATTCTTGTAACAGGATTTAAATTCTTCTGGAATTTTCATTCGCAATTTTTTCCGGTATGTATACTCTCGGAAAATATGTTCAGTCTAGTGCCGTGGTGGCCAACCTTTTTGGAAAGAAAGCCACTATCTGATAAAAAAAAACAAGTTATGCGTGTAGACTTCCAACTTTTTCAACAAACAAAAAAAGATGAAAAGGTGAAATAGTGTTATTTACAAGCTTACTAAGGGATTTAAGAGCACATTTTGAATGTCTATTATTGGAAATTTAAAAATAATGTAATAAATAAGACAACAATACAAACTTCGGTTTTATTGTTAATAAAATTTTTACGGCTTCAATCGGTTAAATTAGGTATAAGATAAAAATTAGTAAGTTGAAAATTTTTAATTCTTGTTGTGTGTTGTTGCTGATCCTTATTCCATGGCGAGGGGATAGATCTTTATCATGGCGAGGGGATAGATGTAAGCCTGTCGTTGGTCGTAGCCTTGAGAACTATACAGGTGACAGTACGAGTTTTAGCTCGGGTCCAACCCAATTTAAGGTTGCCGCGGTAGCCGAGTGGTATAGGTATCGGACCGTGGCTTGCCTTGTCACGCGAGTTCGAGCCCAGTACCACTAAAGACCCGCCGTGTAGGGCAGCGATGCACGTTAAATCTGTCGAGAGCTGAAACGTCCTCCCGTTGGTGTGTTGTGGTAGTTAGGAGAGAGGGGTGCCAGCTCAGGTGTCGTCCACGTCACTTGACCATTGTTCAAAATTACGTGATCCGTCGCCAAAAGCCCTCGTGTAGCTGAACAGTGCGACGTTAATATTCAATAAATCAATCAATCAATCAAACCAACCCCATGTAGAGGGAGAACATCCTTGGGGAGCGTAAGGGGTCTCCCACCTCTCGAGAGGACTTGCGGCTTGACGGCTCTATTTAGAGTTCCCCCATGCCGCAAAGGCACTACATTTAGAAACATCTATGCCTTCTCCGGGATTCGAACCCAGGCGCTACGACACAGCAATCAGCGTCGCTAACCACTAAACTCTAAATATAATTATTAAACAGTCAGTACTTACATAATGTTGCTTTTAAATTTGTAGTCTTTTTTTTTTTTTTGTACGAAATTATTTAGCTCTTGAAGAAACTAACAAAATTAGGTTGTTTTTAGGCGTGTATCACACAGCCAGTTTTGAGGAATATTTTTTTTATATTATGAAATAAAAAACATTTATTATAAAAGGAAGTTGAATGAAATTTCGAAATCGCATACAATCAAATACAATCGCATTTCAATAAAACTGGAAAAAAAATATATATATTTATTATTATCTTTTCAAACTTTTTGAGAAAATCTATGTGTGTCACTCTCACAACTCCGCCGTGCCACTCTGTGGCACTCATGCCATGGGTTGGCCACCCCTGGTCTAGTGTAAAAACGTTATAATGAGATTATTTTAATGCTTCTTAAATAAAGTAATAGTTACCTGGTGTATAGCTAAGAGTAACTAACACAAAGTAGTTACTCTTTTATGATAGTTATTATTCTTAAAGGGACTTTTTAACCTTTACTAATTGGAGTACTTACAAAGGATAGTAATTATTTTTAATTAGTAGTATTACAAGAGAAAGAGTCTTGACTCTTTTATTGATTGGTCTAAATAGAACTTTCAAAGGCTTTTTTTTCTCAGAATTCTCAGACCAAATGTCTGGGAAAACGGGCGAAAGGGAGAATTAAAGCTGTTTCTTCCGTAGAAATAGGAATTTTGTCAAAGGAGGATTTTATTTCTCGTCACACAGAGATTCACAAGGGTAAATGTTTATGCTTTATATAAATTTTCTTAGGGATGAGTTAATGAGCGAATATTAACGTCGTGCTGTGTAGCTATTTGAGGGCTTTTGGCGACAGATCTCGTAATTTTGAACCATGTTCAAATGACGAGCTCTCGACAGACTTAACGTTCATCGCTCCCCTACACGACGGGGCTTCAGCGCTACTGGGATCGAACTTATGAGACACGCCTGCCACGAGTCCGATACCTTGAACACGAATATACTTAGGGAGCAGCCTAGTTTGAGAATATTGAATGTTAGGGGAAAAAAAGAGTGGGGGGGGGGCCAACCCGAAAACTACACATTTTCCATTCAAAACGTAGTTCGCAATGTTTTAAAGTTGTTTTTTATTAGCAATTATTCAACTGAAAATGGTCCAAGAACAAACTAACTTTAATTCATAATTTCACTTTTTTCACTTAAGGTCGCCGACTACGTTCGGAACCGTAATTGTAAAAAAGCGCATAAATGGATAATTTTCATGCTATTGAGTGTCACTTAGATTAGAATACATATATAAAACTGTTTTAAGGACATGTTGACAAAAAAAATTTATTTAAATACAATATTTCGGCAAAAAATTCACTTTGAATAACCTTTTTTCAAAAGTTCTCCTTTTGTGAAAAATGCTTCTATTATAACTGTGTTCTATTATAACTTCTATTTTGACTGTGTATAGCTCAGACCTCTGAACAGAGGCTCAACTATGATTTTTGAAAAATTCACATTATATTTTCAGAGTTACAGTGAATTGAAATAATTATCAGCGTTTTTTTCTTAAAATGTCTCCCCTCTGTTGTGTGTGTGTCGTAAAACATGGATAAACCCACTTCTAAGTTATATACTTCAAAAATTCTAGTGGAACCTCTGTACAGAGATCTGAGCTATATACGGGCAAAATATTATTATAATAGAAGCATTTTTCACAAAAGGAGAATATTTTGAAAATGGATCATTCTATGTTTATTTTTTGTCAAAATATTGTACTGAAATATATATAATTTTTTATTGTAATACTATTCTTAAAACAATTTTATATACATTTTCTAATCTAAGTGACACTAAATATCCTAAATATCATCCATTTATACGCTTTTGCAAAATCACGGTTCCGAACGCGCGCGTAGTCGGATACCTTAAAAATAGTATTAAATATCCCATCTACATTAATAAAAGGAAGAGTTTTTGTTTATGTGTGCTATACCACTAAAGTACACAAATTAGTTAATTTGCACATTAACTAGGGTTATCCACGTTAAAAAGTGCGGAAAACTGTTTCAAATTATCTAGTGATTTGCGAATCACCCAGATAATAAAGCCATTAGCTTCTTTGCACTCATTAAAGTGGGAATTTTGCTAGAATAACAGCAACGTGTGTGTGTGTTTCTGTACGCTTAAATTTAATGCTGTTTATTTATTTATTGATACCCCTAAAGAATCAAGTTAATACAATCGAACAATCAACACCTTAATTGTAGCGTTTCTTGTAGCATTTTGCGTTGCGCAAGCTATTTTCTAAAATAGTAGCCTCTGATGTGTATAAAACTTTACAGAATTATAAAATGTATCATACTCTTTAAAACCCTACATAATTTAAGAATAATATATCTTTAGTATTTCAAAATATTTGAAAAATATTGAAATTTTTTTTAAAAAATTTGAAAATGTAATTTTTTTATTTTTTAAAGAATATATATATAATTTATTATTCTACTTATACAATAATACTACAGTGTAATAAGGGTATACATTTAACTTTATAAGTCAATTTATAGCCAGTATAATTAAAATTACTATTTTAGAAAATAGCATGCGCAGCGTAAAACTTAATTAATATTTCTTATATTTATATGCTTATAATTTTTTAAATTATGATTATATATTTTAAACATTTTATACTTTTATGAAGCCCCATTCCTTTATAAATAATATGTTAAAGAATCGAATTATTTAATTATAATTTCAAAGAGTTATATATATTTGAATATTGTTTATATTTTCAGCTCTTTAGAGAGAAAATTAACACCCCTGAGACGCCTTAAGTCACGGGTGTCCAACCCGCGGCCCGAAGGCCCACCTTGAATAATTTTGCGGTCAGCGCGATTCTTTACAACTTTACAAAATTCGACTATTTTGTACAATGTTTTTTGTTTAGAGTTTTTTTTTTTTTTTTTTGTAAAAAATAAATACCATAGCTGTTATTATTTTATCACGATGTTTCTGTTACTGCGAATCTCTTTTTCTTCTAAATTGAAATTTACCAAACATCGCAAACTTAACGCACGAAAATATGTAACGTCAATTACGATACGCAAATACACATGCATTGAGATTGACTTGTAAAAACAAAGTGAAAGAGTTGAGAAACAGATATCTTCCTAATTAAATAAATTATAAACATTATTTGATCATTGCATTATTATTATTATACTATCTATGTTTGTATACATGAAAAACAATGAAAATAATAATACATCAGTCTGTTTTAAATTTTCACTCCAACAAATGTTTGTAATGGATCCAAATCTAATATACAGATATATGTTTTTATATGTGCGGCCCGCGCGGGATTGTAAAGTTCTTCCGAAGTGGCCCGTGAGGTCATTTAGGTTGGCCACCCCTGCCTTAAGTTATAATAAATATTGCAGACCTTTTTCTTAGTTCACCACACCTACGCCATTGGGTTAACCGCAACATCCTGAAAAAATTAGAAGTAGTCCATACCCTGGAAAAGTTTGCACACTCCTGGTTTTGGGAAACGACAACTGTTCCAGAAATCAATGATTGTGCTCACAAGCAGTAATAGTGCCAGGAAGCGGTGACCGCGATGAAAAGTTTCAATTACGAAGTGTACGACGCGTTGTAGACTTTGTAATATAAAAAAATGACTTACATTTATATAAATTATATAAACTGTTTGTTAATTTTGCACTTTGAAGCTTCAATGTAGTTTCTCAAACTTTCCACTTTTGCACCTCAATTTTCAGTCATAATTTTCCTCGCCCCCTCCTCTCGATTACAGTTACAATGTATTGCGAATACAGTAATAATATACTTTGAATCTCTAAAACTACAATACGACTTTAATTATAAACCGTGCAAATCAAGATAAGTATTAAATTTTGTATATGACAAGCTCATGGGAGTCACTAGTAATTATTAAATTTGTTTTTAATTTAGTATTGATAACTGTACTGATACATTTATAAGTACAGTAGAACGTCGTTTATCCGAATCCATTGGGACCGGACACCGTTCGGATACGTGATTGTTCGGATAATCGAACACCGAATGCGATCCATGCAGTATGTGAGACCGGACAATATGTGAATATTGAAAATCATCACATGTGGGAAATGTGCATGAAGAAAAAGCAAAATAGGTGCAAAATGTCGCAATCTGACCTTTATTGTGGAAAATAATCACTTATTTTTCGCTGTACCATTGTACACCTTCGTTTTTTCGCTGAAAGGTCTCTGATTCTCTTGAGCAGCAGTAGTTGAGTAGGACAGAACTCTGATTGTTGTTCGTACCACTCCATAGCTGTTTCTAACGCAGAAAACGCGTCAGCATTTGATGGACCCTTGCTACTTTCGTTGTTGTTGTCCTCGTCGTCATCCGTTTCATCGTCGACAGGGTCGGATTCTGCTTGCACGGAAGTCACAATCTCGTCATCATTTAGCATTTGAAATCCACTGAGTCTTCTGCATCGATTGCCATCCAAGTTTCTATATCTACATTGCATCCTTGAAATCCTGGGATCGATTGGACGAAGCCGGTAATCTCATCCCTGTGATCGTCATTGTAGTCTTTTTCAGCTTCTAAATTGACAAAAGTTGAGGGGAAAAAAAACTGGTTCGGATATTTGGCGCTCCAGATAATTGACGTTCTACTGTATATTATATCAGCGTGAATGTGTATTTTTTTTAATATGTCAGAATGTATTTTGTTTCACTTTCTTTCAGTAAATTGAAAATTATTTTAAATGTTTTATTTTCAACTTTTTCATATACTTGCCTGCCGCCCCCCCGCGCGGGGGGGGGGGGCCCCGTATGGGGGGAAGAAGAAGAAGAAGAAAGAAGAAAAAAAGAGAGACAAAAACGTTGAGCTACATTAAGGCTATTGGTGATGGATCTCGTTTTTTTGAATATCAGTTAATAAACATCTGAGCGGGGAGAGCTCATTCTCCTTAGCTCAAAATCACGCCAATGTGTCATGAAAATGAATAAAGAAAAAATTATTGACGGAAAAAATAATAATAAATAAGAGTTTTTTTATCTATAACCCCTAATACGGAAGGATAAAGTTTGTAATGTGTAATATGATAAATAACTAACTAGTAGAGATAACTGTGTGAACTAAACTCGTTGGTGCAACGGCCCATGAGGGCCAAGACCTACTGTGCCTATCTCAGTTTACGTGACCTTAGGGTTGAGTTGAGTTTGGTGTTTTATGGCGCAAGAGCCAGTTTTGGCTATACTGCGCAAAACATTCACAGGTCTGTGGTCTAGACGGGAAAAGAAGAAATTGGATGACAAGATGGAGGGTCGAAAATAGAGAAAGATCACTGGGGTACCCTGGGGTCGCGTGACACCCTTGTTTACCAAAGATAGTTAACCCCTTGGAAAAAGGTTAAAAATCACTAGGGTACCTCGGGATTGTGTGTGACACCCGTACCCACCTATTGAAGATGAGCCCCCTGAAGGGTACGTGACCTTAGGAGCTGAGGTGCATTTGCAGATGTTTCGGTCTAGTGGTCAGTCTGAAGCGAGACCCCCAGTGTTTAAGTCCCCAAGCAGGCTTGGTACTCATTTATCGTCCCACTACAGTAGGGATGAAAGGTTGAGTTGACCTTGCCCAGCCCGGGAATAGAACCCGGTCCTGTGGCGTGGAAGCGCGATGCGCTACCACTCGACCACTGGGCCTAAGAATGTAATTATCAAACCTAATATTTATCACGAAAAACTAAAATTGAAAGTGGAGGCTATATCCAATGAGGGTACCTCTGTTCGATAAAAGGGACCCGTTCATTTAAAGCAGAGGAAACACCTTGGTTTTTTTTTTCGACAGAAATCTTAACTTTCTGTTTTTCTCATTAAGCAGCTCGCCAAAATGATCATCTGTTATTTTTGACTCGCAATCAGTTCTACAACTTTTGCCTCGTTATCTGTTCTTGCTTCGTAGTCAATTCATATTTTCTCCACCCGTTGAAATTGACTCATTTGTGCTTTAAGCCGCATTCACACCAAGGCAGTTAGCGTCGAGCGTTGAACGTCTAGCCAATCAGAGACTTCATCTCGGGCGAAATGAAGTCTCGGATTGACTAGACGCTCAACGCTTGACGCTTACTGCCTTGGTGTGAATGCGGCATTAGGAAATCCCACCTCTTCACTCTGGCTCCGATGTAATGCTGAGTTCATAATCTTTTCTCTTTTTTTTGTATTTGAAACCAGGTTGTGCAATTATATTTCAGCGTATTGATGCTATCTGACTTTTGTGTTCTAAAATTTTGGACTATGGCAGAGGTGAGCATTAATCGATCGTGATTGACCAGTGGATCGCCAAGACGTTTGGGAGTGACCGTCTCAACTAAGAGCTAAGACACGCATACTAATAATAATAAAAAAAATCACAGTTTAAAAAAAACTAAAAAAACATCCTTAAATAGTTAATCGAACTAAGTTGTAACTTAATCTTTTAGTCGCTATCTGGAAATGGGATCTGCAATTAGTCGCCAGATGCGAGATGAGATCTGAAAATGGGAAATCGTTAGTCCTGATGATCCTGATCAGAACAATGAAACAAAGTTATTAAATTATTGTATTGTCATCGGCAGTGGCGCACACAAGGAGGGGGTTCCTGGGGGCCGGACCCCCCCAAAGCCGTCGATTTTTTTTTGATTGATTATAATTCTAAGTATATAATACGTAAAATTTAATTAAGTATTTGTTATTAATGATTAATTTTTTTAATTAATTCTAATTATTTATCCAATAATTAGTTTTTTACTGAGTTTTGTTCCCGAAAATCGACAAAATCAAAAGGAGCAAAATACAAGAATGGTGAACTTTCGACCCCGGACCCCCCTTTCTCCGCTGAAAAATTTCTGTGTGCGCTACTGGTCATCGGTCCTGGACAAGCGAGCAAAATTTCGAATTAATCTGACCTTTCAAAGTGGGTAAAAATTGCCTTTCAAAGATTCCGTTACATACAAGTGAAGTTTATAAAAGGGAGTTAAAAAACAGATTTATGGAACAACAACGCCATCTGGACTGGAGAATTGGCTTTTCTCAATCGATTCGACTGACCAACCTGTATGAATATGCATTTTCAACGAATGTAATTAAGACATAATATTGTTCCCGTGCGTTTTAAGGACGACCACTTAGAATCCAGCCCAAGATTAGCAGTTAGTAGTTATATACCAAAATATTTAAGATTGATGGACAGTATATGCAGACTGTCTTCTACTGACTATATAACTACAAGAAAGAGCTTCAAATGAAAAATATTTATTTTTTAATGTATTTTGTGAATTGTTTCATAATAAATACATCATTTGTAATTGAATTAAATTTTGTAGTTATTATTATTATGTTTGCATCTTGCGTTTTGCTTTAAACGTGTTTTAAAGTGTATTTTTTTAATGTAGTTATGTAAGTAAATGCATATTCTGTACTCATTATTATTATAAAATAAATATTGTAAACCTTTTTTAGCTCACCTCACCTACTCCACTGCTCGGACCACAGCACCTTGTAAAAATCGAAAGTAGTCCTCTCTTCCCATGTAAAAGTCTGCCCACCCCTGGACTATAGGATCAAATGAAAGAAATCGAAGATAAAAATAAAATTTTATTAAATTTTTTTTAATAAGTGTATGTTGAATAAAATGTGTATATCTCTGGTGGGATATTATTTTAAAACGATATTTAGTTTGAATATGTGAACAGTTGGTGGCTGGGTGGCCTCGGTCAGCTGTCGCTAAACTTTTTGACCTCACGGACTAGTAAATTCATAATTTAAATCCCGCGGACCACTAATAGGACTTTTTGAGTGTTAAATGTATTTATAAAATAAACTGTGATCTAAGAACACAATCAGTGCATCTTAAAACATAACTTAACGTGATGAGTGAGAATATTCCGCATTTTTCTGGGGATCATCGAAATTTTCTCGCGAACCACCACTTTGGCGACCTCTGGCTCAGGTGGTTAAGGCACTAGCCTTGTGCGCCTAATTATGCATTGTGTACTCGGTATCGAACGAATTAAGTGCATACGTCGGTTTCCGATTCATCTGTTCACTAATGTTCCTTGCTCGCTGCAATGAATACGTCCACTTTCTAGCAGTCGCTTATAGTTGTTCAAGCATTCAGTTTGGCAATATTGTGTTACTTGCAAGGCCGGATCTACGTATGGGCTAAATGGGCTGCAGCCCAGGGTCCCTGGGTTCTAGGGGACCCCGTACCCCGTTGAAGAAAACAAACAGAGAAAAATGCTTGCAATCAAAATAGTAATAAAATAATAAACAAGTAAAAAATACAAATTAAAAATAAAATATCCGAAATACCATATTAAATTTATTTTTATTTTTGAGAGCAATAGCATTTTACTTTTTTGTAGAACCGAATACGCGAAAATCAATAAATAATAGACAGAGGCTCTATCATAGATCGGCGCCGACGAGAATCGAGCATTTATACAAAAGTAGTGGCACTATTTCTGTTGCCATTTATTTTTGTGCAATAATAATTCTAAGTTGCAATAATATACTGATTTGGTGCTGTGTCCTGTGTGCATAATACCTGAAATTAAAAGATAATTAGGAACCTGTTTATTCAAGTTTTTAAGTAAAAAGAAAGTACGCGAATACACATTTCTTAATTATTTCAGTAGGAATATATTGAAGTTATGATTAAGGTATCCGACTACGTTCGGAACCATGGTTTTAAAAAGGCGCATAAATGGATAATTTTCATGACATTTAGTGTCACTTAGATTAGAATACATGTATAAAATTGTTTTAAGGACATTTTGGCAAAAAAAATTATTTAAATTCAATATTTCGGCAAAAAATTAACTTGGAATAACCTTTTTTCAAAAAAAATGTTCTTTTGTGAAAAATGCTTCTATTATATATAATAATATTTTGCTTGTATATAGGTCAGAGACCTCTGTACAGAGGCTCAACTAAGATTTTTGGAAAATTCACATTATTTTTAGAGTTACAACCATTTGAAATAATTATCGGCGTTTTTTTCTTAAAATTTCTCCCCTCTGTTGTGTCGTAAAACATGGATAACTTCTTAGTTATATATTTCAAAAATTCTAGTTGAGCCTCTGTACACAGGTCTGAGGTATATACAGGCAAAATATTATTATAATAGAAGCATTTTTCACAAAAGGAGACTATTTTGAAAATCGGTCGTTCTATGTTCATTTTTTGTCACAATATTGTACTTGAATAATTTTTTATTGTAATACTATTTTTAAAACAATTTTATATACATTTTCTAATCTAAGTGACACTAAATATCATAAATATTATCCATTTATAAGCTTTTGCAAAGTCACTATTCTGAACGTAGTCGGATACCTTAAGTATTTTCAAAGATTGAAAACATCAATATTTCCCATAAATATGTATGTGTTGTCTTAAAATTTCTGACGCGTAACTTAATTACTTCTATAGCATGGGGGAGGGGAAATAACAATACTTTTAAGTGGATTATAGAGATTTCCCGCGAATAGTATGGATAAAAATAAAGTGGTCCTGATTTTTGTAATAAATTGTTTTTTCTAAGTACAGGTAGCAACAGCAAATAATGGATGCAAACGGAAAACAATATTTATTTAAAGTGGGGCAATAATTCTAACTTCATTTTCATAAAAACCCGTTTAAACTGATAGGCCAATAAATAATATTAATTAGCATTTTAGGTTTTAGTGAGTATAGACAATGATTTTTTATTTTTATTTTTTAAATAAACTAGGTACTTTATTTTTATTATCTCAGAAATATAATTTGTTGTTTTGTAAAAATTTGTTAGAATATTTTTAGTTTATTAAACACAGTCGGTTGTGTTATCGTAATTTTATGACCTGAACTTTTATATTTATTGTCAGGAAAATCAATTCCTTAATTAACAATATAAATATGTCTGGCAGAAAATATTAAATTGTTGCGGAAAAGCGAAAATTACAGTTAAATCGAGAAAAAAAAATTAAATGTGTGTCAAAATTCCAACTCTCTTTTTTACAATGGAACAGAGTAACACTAGAATATTACAAACGCAGATGCATTAACAAGCGAAAGGGAAAGGAACTTAGCCAAAGAAAACGGAGAAAGATATATTAAAGATGAAAATATGCAAAATCTCGATGACCAGCAGCCTTCTGAAAAAGATATTGTTCAGCCAGAGGACATCATCCCCGACCAAAGAGTGTTTAGAAAGTGTTAGATTTTGAGTTTGAGAAATACGTTGACGTGAGTTCGCGGCCTACATCACTAAGTAATAATTTTTTTGGTTGTATCCTTTCACATGAAATAAGTTATTTTCAAAATAAAGATCCAAACAATATATATTATGTTTCGGTAAGAGAATACAAAGAACAAAAGAGATAATTTTCGAATAATCATTTCATTAAAAAACTTAAAAATGGCCAAGTACTAAAAAGATATTGGCTATGGTATTCAACTAGTATTGGTAGTGTTTTTTGTTTGGCCTGCAAACTTTTTTCTAAAAGAAATTTTCAATACACAACCGGCTTTTCTGTTTGGAAACACGTAACAAGTTTAGCAAATCATGAAAAAATATATTCTCTATTGAACATAAAAATACAATGTTAGTTTGGCTGACACGAAAAAAAAAGTCTGTTTTAGATAAATAGTTACAGGAGCAACTAAGGGAAGATACAGAATACTACCACAATGTCCTCTCAAACGTGTTATTGAGATAGTAAAGTATTTGGTTATAAGATAGGTACTGAGGAAGTTTTTGGTTCTCCTCCTATTGGTATGCTCCCTAAAACTGCTAGTAGAGTGCGACCCATTCATTCGTGAACATATTGAACAGCGAGAATTACGACCAAAATCGTTAATATCGTACTTATTAAAAGCTATATTTGAGCAAATAATTGAGATCATGGGCAAGCACACAAATCCTTAAAACAATTACAACTCAAATAAATAACGATGGCACAAAGTACTATTCAATTGTGATGGATTTAACACCAGGTTATCTCACAATTACCAACTCGCTATTATACTAAGACAGTGTTTCTCAAACTGTGGGGCGCGCCCCCCTAGGGGGGCGCGATAACCCTACAAGGGGGGCGCGAGCTAATGGGAAATAAAAGGTTTAAAAAACTAATTTACTGGAACGAAGTAAACAAAATACTGACATATAAAAAATATGCATTTACACTGATATAATTTATATATATCAGCTGGCGAATACTTCATCAAAAATAAGTTTCCTCTTCCATACGTTTATCAACGATCTGATCCGAAAACTAAATTTTAAAAAAACCCATTTTGTTTGATTTACTATAATGGCACGATGAGAGATTTTTTTTTATTATGTTTTCTTTTTAAACCAAAATACAACTCTTTCAGAAAAAAACAAAACTCAGACCCAGAGAAAAATTCTAGGAAGATAAAAAATTCATCACTGTTATTATTATTATTGAAATGTTGTACAATATCTGTGTAGAAAGAAAAGAAGACTTGTTCACTTTTCACCCAGCAAGCAGATTTGCGTCAGTCATAATCGTTTGACTTAGGAAATTATTGGTATGATTAGTTATGTCCTTGAAAGATTATTTGGCTTGGATTTATTTTTATGGGTATTCTGAAACATGTAAAGCATGATGAAATACGCGTTTTTTACACAATTTGTTTTTTAGAACTGATATCCATATATAATACACTTAACACGGGAGCGGTCGCGCGGGGCTCAAAGTCAAAGGACAGCTAAACTAACTACAATAATTTGAACAAAATATGACGGTTTTGCTTGTAATGTTAGTGAAAAGTGCATGTGATTTGTGTCTTTTATTAAGGTTACGTACCTTTGAAACATTTTCGTTCACTTTTAATGGATTTTTTCTCAAACTACCAAAGAAAAAATGAAAAGTCCTTGAAAGTAGGTAAGTATATTTTCTTTTAGTTAAATTGTTCACTGGAATTGTGATTTTTATCGTGTACAATAAAAATAATTGCAAAAAAAAAAAAAAAACCCATTGGATGATTCATTTACCTCTCGCGACTATTAACGTTAGTATCGAGTGAACGCCTGTTCTCTCGGTTTAAAATATTTTGAAGTCTTCTCGCTTTAAATATTAATGCCAAATGTGATGGATATGGTAGAGTGCAACATAGACTAGACTCTTCTAATGACATTTATACTTTTAGAAATGGATGATGGAGGAAATAAATTTTTAATCAAATATCATTTTGCAGTTTGTTCCAATTTAAAATTTAGAAAAAAGAAAAATAACAATAATTACCCTATTACTTAAAAGTAATTTGCTTAAAATAAATATTACTTAAAAGTAACAAATACAAAATTTAATACTTATCTTGCTAATTTGTACGGTTTATAATTAAGATCGTATTGCAGCTTTAGCGCCAAAACGCATTATTATTGTATAAGGGGGGCGCGATAAAAATAAATTATGGCTTAAAACTGGGTCGCCAATAGTGAAAGTTTGAGAAGCACTGTACTAAGATATTGTTTTCGGGGAAAAGAGTGTATGAAAGATTAGTGGTCACACTGCTTTATACTTGTTTAATTCTCTAGAAGAATTTTTAGAAACAAATGGATAGCTATTGGATAATTGTAGGGAACAGTCATTTGACAACGTTGCCAATATGTCCGGTCAATATAATGGTGTGCAAGGTCTTCTAAAAGAAAAAATAAATTCGCTAATTATGCGCCGTGTGCTGCACATTCTCTTAATCTGGTTGGTGCAGAATCAGTTAAGGTTGCTGCTGAAATCGTGAACTTCTTTGGTTTAGTGCAACAAATATGTTTTATTTTCTGCTTCGACCGTAGGTGGGAGTTTCTAAATCATGAAATTTACCTTAAAAAGTTTAAGTCAGA
>BMAV01016938.1:59848-71182 GCA_019973955.1 Trichonephila inaurata madagascariensis
CCCTCGTGCAGCTGAACAGTGCGACGTTAATATTCAATCAATCAATCAGGATCTTAATTTGTCAGTAAAAACTTTGCGGTTTATTCGGGAGTGCCAATTTACGTAATTTACTTGAATTTGTTAAACAAAAAGTAAGTTTTTTCCTGTGCGGAAAATGGAGGAGAAAGTTATAGGAGTTGGAGAAGGAGTCATGGTCTATAGACATAAAACAATTATTCAACAACGAAATGCCAAAATTCAGGGACGTTTTAAGTCTTCTTGAGGTCCTGAGCCCCTACGCAGAAGTAGGCCCTGGGCCCCTACTCAAATGTAGGCCCTACATATGACCCTTAAAATTAGACAATACATAGCATACGTTGTTAAATACTCGTGCAAACAACAACCCGAAACAAATAAATGTGCATAACTTAAAATTGAACAAACCCACTCGATCGACTGACACTTTTTGACTGTTTTGACTCAAGTAGTAATGATGATGTATGGTGGTAGGCCTAGACCTATACAAGGACGACGGTCATCACAAGTAGTCAGTTGACATATCCGAAATTCCCAGTTTTTCGGAGAATATAACCAGAAAAAACATTTGACCTTTGAAATTATTCAAATCATTAACTCATTAAGGCTGAATCGAGAACGAGACGAGGCCCTGGGCCCATGCCCAGTTGGCCCATGCCTTAAGGTATCCGACTACGTTCGGAACCGTGATTTTAAAAAAGCGCATAAATGAATAATTTTCATGATATTTAGTGTCAGATTAGAATAAATGTTTAAAATTGTTTTAAGGATATTTTTTGACAAAAAAATTATTTAAATACACTATTTCGGCAAAAAATTAACTTAGAATAACCTTTTTTCAAAATGTTCTCCTTTTGTCAAAAATGCTTCTATTATAATAATATTTTGCCTGTATATAGCTCAGACCTCTGTACAGAGGCTCAACTATGACTTTTGAAAAATTCACATTATTTTCAGAGTTACAACCCATTGAAATATATAATTATCGGCGTTCTTTTCTTAAAATTTCTCCCCTCTGTTGTCGTAAAACATGGATAAACACACTTCTAAGTTATATATTTCAAAAATTCTAGTTGAGCCTCTGTACAGAGGTCTGAGCTATAGACAGACAAAATATTATTATAATAGAAGCATTTTTCTGAAAAGGAGAATATTTTGAAAACTGGTCATTCTATGTTCATTTTTTGTCAAAATATTGTACCTAAATAATTTTTTATTGTAATAATATTCTTAAAACAATTTTATATACATTTTCTAATCGAAGTGACACTAAATATCATAAATATTATCCATTTAAACGCTTTTGCAAAATCACGGTTCCGAACGTAGTCGAATACCTTAAGACGTCGCTCAAAATTCAAGTTATTGCTGCTGCTACTTGGAAAAAAAAATACTATTTAGCAGAAGTTAATAACTAATGTACACACAAAATGACTACTGAGAGAGGGATCTTAGGAGTTATTTATTGCTGAATCGCTATGATGTGATAATTGTGGAAAACAAAAGGGAACTAATTTAACCTGTTAAAAAAAAAGCATCAGTACTATACGGTATTATGACACAGATCCTGAGTTATGTCACGTACTTCATGAAGCTCATTTGGCTTTAGGACACGGAGGATGTAATACAATTCTGAAAGAATTTCCAGCCAAATACAAGAACATTACACGTCATGATATTGAACTGTACATCCCACCTTTGTGAATCTTTGTAGGAAAATATTAAAAAGGGTATTGTTGCGAAACCTATGATTTCGCCCGAATGCCAATATATTGTCACTTTTAATGAGAGGGAAATAACAAGTTTCTACCGACTTGAAACTTCTGTGAAGGAATTTTAAAACAAGTATATGTGAGATCACAATTCACTTTGTGCCCTAAGAACTTGCTTAGAATTGAATATATTCCTGACCACAAAATTCCTCTCCGGTCAGTTGTAATTGCTCATTCCAGTGGAAGCAGCCAAGTATTCCTCAAATGTATGTGAAATCAAAGTGCCAAAATAACAATTGCATGAAAAATATAACGAAATGTAATTCAAAATGTCATTCAAACTTACCATGTTGCAACAAGTAGGTTAATTTTAATTTATTATTTTTGATATGAAAATTTTGTTTCTTATTAATTAAAAAGACATAAGTTTTGTTTTCTACAACTTTCATTTTCATTTACGTACTTTGAATAATTTATTATTCTCATTATTTTCTCAGACTAACATTTGTATATTTTAGGAATGTATTTCATTGGTATAATAGCCTAATAAAGAACCTTTTCATTCTTTGCCTAAATAGCATTGGTCATTAAGTAGAATGCCAGGCATTATATACAATGTCTAGTCAAAGTATGCAATAATTCTCACATTTCGTACTTTGCCTGAAAACGTCAGGCATTATATAGAATGCCGGGCAATTCTATAACGTATACGTTATCGTATACGTTAAACAAATAGCCACGTGTTTCATTCGATTGAGTATTTTGGCGTCATTTTCGGATTTGCATCTCTATTATCATATAAAATGCAATCCTTTCTTTCCTTTAACTTAAAGACAATACAATTTTCATTTTTATGCATTCTAATAGCTTTGTAAATATAAATTCTCGGAATACCTATTCCTAAATTAAGTTTCTTGGCAATCGATTCCGTTCGCCAAAAAGATTGACATCGCCATCTCCCCGCCCCCTGTGTGTTCTACTCTTTAACACTTAATTTTTCAGTGCAAAGAATTTTGTTCAATTGAACGATCTATAATTTTTTGAAACACAATGTAGATGGCAAACTAATTACTAAACCTAAAAGTATACAAAAACACAAGACACGAGGTCAAAGAACAGAAGATTAAACAAAGCTTAAATCTAATACTGTAAACTAAAACTATGTTTTTATTTAATAACTATTCGAAAAGCAAAGACTAGAAAATATATTAAAAATATTTAGAATACTAAAAAACTTTAAAGCATATAAAATTTGAATGTAATCAAAATCGACGGGGTTAGCACATAACCATAAGTGTAATACGATTAGATGTTATTGTTCACTTGATAATGACGTAATGATCGGTAAACGATCGCAGCGCCCTCTGAGGATGAATCAACCCTATAGGTAAGCATTTAATTTCACATTTCAGAATCAACACGTTCTTATTTTAATCAATTTATAAGAAACTCATAGAAATACAGTATCAAATTCGTTTTTTCATACATCCTCAGTTTTGAAAAATTTACAAACCATCCATCACGAACTCGTGGCGGGCATTTCATGAGTTCGAGTCCTGGTGCCGCTGAAGAACCCCTGAGTAGAGGGGCTGATGCAAGTTAAATCTGTTGTGGTTCGAAGTTCTCACGTTGGTGTGAGGTGCAAGTTAGGAGAGGCAGGGACGTCTTAAGACTTCTTGTGGCCCTGGGCCCCTACTCAAAAGTAGGTCCTGGTCCTCTACATAAATGTAAATCCCACATATGACCCTTAAAAGTGGACAGTACATAGCATAAGTTGTCAAATACTTATGCTATGCCCGAAACAAATAAAAGTGCATGACTTACAATCGCACAAACCGGCTCAACCGACTGACTGAATGAGAAATGATTGTGTGGTAGGTCCAGGCCTATACGTGGACGACGGTCATTACATGTAGCCAATTGACAAATCATCCAAAATTCCCAGTTTTTTGTTTGTTTGTTTTGAGAATACAACCAGAAATAACATTTGACCATTGAAATAATTCGAATTTTGATCTTATTAAAGCTGAGTCGAAAACTAGAAGAGGGCCCCATTGTAGCTGAGGCCCTGGGCCGGGGCCCAGTTGGCCCATGCCTTAGGACGTCTCTGAGGAGAGGAGAGTGCCAGCTCAGGTGTCGCTCTTGTCACTTGACGATAGTTCAAACTTACGAGGTTCGTCTCCAAAAGACCTCGAGTAGCTGAATAGTGCGACGTTAATATTCACTTTCTCAGTCACTAAAGCAACACGAAAGCTATTGGTGACGAATCTCTTAATTTTGAGTGTCTGTCAAATAACGAAGACGGCACCTGAGCTAGCATCCCTCTCCAAATTACCACACCACACCAACAGAAGGACAGAATTAACGAGCATCAACCCTTCTACATGGCGGGTCTTCCGCGGCATTGGCTTGAACTCATGACCCCCCAGTCACGAGCACGTGACCATAATCACTCAGTTACCGCGACCACACGAAGGCCGTTGCCAATAATTCTCGCTTTACTTAAAAGTTTGTCGTTATGGCAAACATCAAATTTGTAGTTTTGTGATCTGAGTAAAATAAATATTATTCAACAGCAAATTCTTTTATTCATTAACAAAATTGATACGATCTTTTCGTTTGATTAAAAAAGCTAAACAATGCTTTAGTCTAAACCTTGACAACGATTTCAGCGGATTCGTTCTATATTCATTGTTAAAAAAAATGCCCAAAGTTGCTTCAAAATCTTTCATCTGATAAGAGCTCGGTACTTGCTTTTAAGATAACGCAATAATTGTAAAGCTGTTTTTATTCAAGGGCATTATATCACATTTTCCTTTTCCGTTTATCGTTTTTTCGATTCTAGATTATTTTAAAGCAGTGTAAATTTAGCGAGAATGTATTTAGTCGATTTGAGCATCAGCATCAATGGAGGGATCCTCTGTATTTAAGCTTTTCAAGACAACAATCCGTAAGTACGATGTAGGAATTTTTTTTTCTTTGAATTTAAAAAATAGCATTTTAAAAACGTAGCTTTTGATAAAATATGAGATGAATATTTTTGAGTACCATTTCTAATGTAAAAATAATCTTGTACATTAAAAATAAATTATCGTTCGATAAAATGCCCAATAAATAGCTGGAAGTATTTTTTTAAAATTATTAAATATATATTTTTTTTTATTATTGTGTGAAAAATTACACGTAACTTGTTTTCCGATTTCAGATTCAAGCTTAATTTTGGTTTCACTCTTTGATCCATTTGTATAGTACTGAAAAAAAAAAAAAAAAAATCAATATTTCTTTATTTATGAGCAAAATAATTTTTTAAAATCTCTAAAGGAAAGAATTCTTGATTCATTAAATTGCCTAAATCATAAGAGAAAACAATGGAAATTCAACAACAGGGATAGAACTTATCTTGTGAATGTATTTCTTTCTCACAACTGTACAGTTTTCGGAAAACTTAAATGTGGACTGAAAATTTAAAAGAGTATTTACTCCGGAATTTTTAATTAGGTTTCTAAGTAATTTTATTAAACATTTTTGACGGCAGAGATATTCTAAGAATAATAATATTTGTTAGCGGTTGAAGAAACTCGAATACAAAATGTTTTAATAACACTTGTCTTAATGCTAGCATACATCAACCAAAACAGCAATTTAATCAAAATACTGAATTCAAGATTCATCGTAAAATTCTGTTTAAAAATCTTAAAACGCAAGATTATAGCTCATTTTATATAATACACGAAGGGAGAGAAAAACCAGCAAAAAAAAAAAATGGCGAAAATAAGAACTATTTTTATGCTTACTGTCGCCAAAAAAGCAATAAGGAGCTATTTGTAGAAGCTATTCCTCTCTCTAGCTTCAAAAGATGACGTCATTCTCTTTCTCCATACGTCACTGGCCTGTGCGCACCACTGTGTCGTAAACTTGCGTAACGTAAATTAATACCTTAAAATAATACAGAGTTTGTTATGTGAAAGCTGTGTTCTATAAATATTTTTTGAAAATTTCTTTTGATGGTTTTGGAATATACATTCATAGCAGTTATAGATAACAGTAGCCAAAGTTTATTCCATGGACGACTTTTATTTTTGTAATAATTCAAATGTGATCAAAGATTTCCAGATGGTTGATAATACCACAAAAATACACAATAATTAATTACGTTATAAGGTCAACCAGCGTCGATTGTGCATTATATTTCTTTTTGCTGACTGAAAAACATAATAAGAATAATTACAAAAGATACCAACTTAAGCAACAGAACTCTACTATCAAACGATTATTTTTTTAGAAAATAAATGAATTAAAAAGACAAATTAGTGTTATTAAAGCAGACGATAATGATATGGAAGAGAATTTCCAGTTATATCTGTAATTATTTTGTAATTTAAATATTTTACAACACGAAGTAGCTATGAGTTATATTTTAAGTTCTAAAAAAGAATTCTTACTTTTTATTACTTTTTTTAGTATTAAATTATACCATAATTTTCAATCTGGACTCCGTATAATGTTTAAAATTTTGATAGCTACGATAGACGTTCGTAAGTAGAAATTTGATTAAATGATTTTAATTTTTATTTCAGTTATAACTCTTGGAACTTAAATTTCGAATTTGCTACTACAGTTGAACCTGTTTTTGTGCGGTAGATAGGAACCACATAAAAATAACCACAGATAAAAAAAATATTCGAAAATTTCATGAATTCTTACATATAACAAGCAAATTCATCGAAATACTGCAGAAAATTTTTTTTATGTGGTCGCACAAAAATAAAATCGCATAAAAAAAAACCGCACAAAAAAGGTTCTGCTGTATTTGATATCCGATCTGATTATACTCTTAAATCTGATCAATATTAACAAAACAGAGTTAGTAAGCATTACTGTTTAAAGAATTGATTTTGCCATTTTTCCCCATATTTATTACTAGATTTTGCAGAAACAGTTTTAAAGAAATTTATTATTTTTCTGTCGCTTTTTTCTAAGCATGACATGTTACAAGCATGCAGAAATGTTATGTTTAAAATTATAAGTAAAATATTGTGTGCGATGGTTTCTTTTTATATAAAGGAGAAAAGAGTTACTCACTCATTCCCCAAGAGGAGATCGATCGAGGGTTAAGGAGCGTTATAGAAAAAATTCCTGTTTTTAAACTATTACACCTACAGAGGCTTAAAATTTGTCAGGCATGTTCCTTTCACGAAGTAGAGATCCGCTACAAAAAAGGTTTTACGAAAATTCTGGGTTGTTCGTTATTTTTGCACTTACCTTCCGGAAACTCTATAATAAGCAATTACACAAAAATTTGCTATAGTTAGAAACTACACACTTTTTATTCGACTGTTAAAAATACTATTAGTAAATTATTGCGCACCAGTCAATTGGAAATTTTAAAATACTGACTAATAGATGTTTTAAAATCTTTTTGATTTCTGACACTCGAAAAAGTTCTTTTTCGATTTTATCTAGAGAAGAAAATACTGAGTCATTTACATCCTGCTGCATGAGGTATGTGTTTTCAGTTTCCAAACAATATAAAGCAATAGAAAGTATAACAGTTTCGATGGGAGTTACATAACCAATTTCTGCATCAGAATCGCTATTTATTGGCTCAGACAAATCCTCAATTTCAGAAAGGAATTTCCTGTTCTATTCGAAACTCACACGATGGGTTACAGTCAGTGGCGCACACAAGAATTTTTTCAAGGGGGGGGGAGTCCAGGTTCGAAAGTTCACTATTTTCGTATCATACCCCAAAACGCCGCCAAATATATTCTTTTGGTTTTATAAATTATCGAGAACAAATAACAGGAAAAAAAAAATAAATTATTGAATAAATAATTAACATTAATTGACGAAATTATTAATAACAAACACTTAATTAAATTTTACGCAAAATATACGTAAGTTTATAATCGATCGAAAAAAAAAGAAAAAGAAAAGGTCTATGTGGGGACCGGACCTGTGCCCCCCTCCCCCCTTGTGCGCGCGAATGGTTACACTCATGACCAGTGGCGCACACAAGGGGGGGGGGTGTCCTAGGGGTCCGGACCCCTCCCCCAAAGCTCTTGATTTTTTCCCGATTGATTGTAATTTTAAGTATATAATACGTAAAATTTAATTAAATATTTGTTTTTAATGATTAATTTTATTAATTAATACTAATTATTTATTCAGTATTTAGTTTTTTACTGTCTTTGTTCCCCCAAATCGACAAAATCAAAAGGAGCATGATACAAGAATGGTGGACTTTCGCGACCCTGGCCCCCCGTCCCCCCCTGGAAAACTTTTGTATGCGCTACTGCTCATGACTCATCTAATAATGGTCCGCACTCTTTCCTGGTAACATTTGTTGCTTACAAGAAACGTATTTTTCTATTCCAGACAAAAAAGATATGTCAGTTGAAAAGTCCACTTTTTTCTAATACAGACTAATACAAAGTTCTTCAGCAAATAATTCGTTAATTCGGGGCTTATTATTCGTTGAATAGGGGGTTTTTGCTTTTATTTCAATCGGGGAAAGAGAAGAATTCGTTAAATAGGTGTTTGCTAGATTGGGATCTGACTGTATTTCATATTGAGGAGTATAATGGGGTGCAAGAAAAATATTAGCTTATCCATAATATTTACCTTTCTTTTACCGCCCATCCGATATAGTGGTTAGTTATGCTGACTGCGGTGTCGTAGAGCCTGGATTCGAATTCAGAGAAGGCATGGATGTTTGTAAATGTATAGTGCCTTCGCGGCAGGGGGGCACACTAAATAGCCGTCGAGCCGCAAGTAGTCTCGCAAAGTTGGTGGAAGAGGAAGAGAGGTGGGAGGTCCTGACCACTTCCAGGTTCACCTTCAAAATTGGGGTGAATCCGAGTAAAATCGTACAGTCATCTCTCTGGTGCTCAAAGCGAAGGCAAACGACAGGTGTAAAAATCTAGTCCTTAGCTACGATGAATTTCGTGGACCTTGATCTGATGTTACTGTTGATCACACAGATGGCATAAGAAATAAAAACAACATTTCTTTTGAAATTCGCTGTTTTGGAACCATAGATAATTAAAAAGAATATTCAGATTTCTCGACTCGTCAAAAAGATCTGAGATATTTTGTTTGGTCTCCTGGATTGATTTTTAAGTAAAAATATGGAGCATAAAAAAAAAACCGGCTATATTATTTCCTTGTTTTCATAAAAAAAACTGTGGCTGCGATTATTAAGTGCATCAGCCAGTACATTTTTGAGACAGAATAACCATTTTGTTTGTGAAACAAGGTAAGCTATCAAAGAACCTAAAAAAAAGCTTAATTATTACAGAGCGTAAACTATTTATATACACGTTTGCGCTGGAGAAGGGGGCGGGGGCTCCAGTAGCGGTTACGACCATGATTCTCATTTTCCAATCAATATTTTTTACTATATTTGAGAACAATTTTATCCAAGTGATATTTTACATTTCTACAAAAATTAAGACCTATGGGGAAGATTTTTCTTTCTTTTCTTTCTTTTTTCTTAATGCAAGAGCAACCATTGTGAAAATTTCACCAAGCTGGGAATTTAAATATCAAGCTTCGTGAAAGAAATTCTGCACCTAGTGCTTTATTCTAGAATTTTATGTTTACAATTATAATTAAAATTTATTTTGATTGTTCTTGCATACACACAAACGTCATTTGAATACTTTTTGTTATAAAATAAGCGAAATATGTTTTCGTCACTTCTGTTGGCGATTTAAGTGTATCTCTTGTCTAAAATTATGAGTGCTTTCAAACTCATTCATGCAACTAAATAAAAGTTGATGGAAATCACTTCAAGATTTGTCCTTCAATGGCGGCATTTTCACCTAATAAATTGGACTTTTACTTCTTTGGAAACAATTGTATTGGGGGTGTATGTTAACTTCAGGATTAGGTAATTTGGAATTTTTTGATGGTATTGTAAATCATTAGTTCTATTTAAATATTCTAAAGAACAATTTGAAATTATCCGCCGAATATTTGTATATTGGAGGCGACTTCATTTTTAACGAGATAAAGACACTAAGCTCACTGATCGCCGCTGGTCACTCTATAACTGTCTCCAAGTTCTGAAAAACCCTCCTAAATCATTTTTTATGCCCAGTAAAACATGTTTGGTGAGAATTTTATTAAAAAAAAACATAACATATATATAAACACACAATGTGAGGTAAAACAATCACAGAAGAATGGAGGAACAACGATGCAAAAAATACAATAAAAGGATGAAATCTATACCAAGACATTTGAAAGAGTTGTTGCGGACGCTGAAAGATATCCTACTAAGTACTAAATTGAGACAGAAATACAATATTTAAAGCTATGTCGAGTTATTTTTTAAGCGTGCGAAGACTTGTGGCTTTATTTTTTAGTAGTTTTTTGATTGTTAATTTTTCAAAATAATAGCTATACTATGTTTTAAAAAAATGATTATGTTATTCGAATAAGTTGCAAAAATTACAAAAAAAATTTCGGTTCCGATGCACTAATATTTATTAGTCGAAAACATTAAATTTTATTGAATATTGTAAGTGTTCGAACACTTTTGACGCCCACTGTTAAGTTGTTAAGTACAGGTAATTTTTCCACTTAATAATTATAAAGGAGAAAGGCAAACACACGCAATTTTTAGTTGTAATTATTATTTTTTTAATAATTTACAGACGTAAAAGACTGAAGAGCCACCGTTTGCAACCCGTATTTCAAGTCCTCACGTTGACGTGGTGTAGAAGTTTAGAAAATGGAGTGTCAGCTCAGATGTCACCCTGGTCACTCGATCGTTGTTTAAAATTACGAGGTCTATAGCCAGTGCTCCTTGTTTTAATTTTAAGTTTGACTTGAATAAAGAAGAGCAGTGAGAGCTCGTTAAGAAACTTTTCTCAGCCAATCTACATTAAGTTCCTGCAATCACGTTTAATATTTCTAATGAGCTAGGAGATTCATAACGGCGTAATATAAATATTATTTTGATTCTTTTCTTCCATATAATTATTTTGATTTTTTTATCTTTATATTATTATTTTGATTCCTTTTATCTTTATATTATGATTTTGATTCTTTTTATCTTTATATTATGATTTTGATTCTTTTTACCTCTATATTATTATTTTGATTCTTTTTATCTCTATATTATCATTAAATTTGTTTTTATTTTTGATTATTACTTTGATTTTTTTTTATTTCTATATTATTATTCTGTTTCTTTTCCTCCATAATATTATTTTGATTCTTTTCCTCCATACTATTATTTTGATTCTTTTCCTCCATATATTATTATTTTGATTCTTTTCCTCCATATTAATATTTTGATTTTTAAATATTTGTATTATAATTTTGATTCTTTTTATCCTTATATTATTATTTTGATTCTTTTTATCTCTATATTATTATTTTGATTCTTTTTATTTCTATATTATTATTTTGATTCTTTTTATCTCTATATTATTATTAAATTTGTTTTTATTTTTGATTATTATTTTGATTTTTTTTTTTTATTTCTATATTATTATTCTGATTCTTTTTCTCCATATTATTATTTCGATTCTTTTCCTCCATATTAATATTTTGATTCTTTTCCTCCATATTATTATTTTGATTCTTTTCCTCC
>BMAV01016938.1:89721-107179 GCA_019973955.1 Trichonephila inaurata madagascariensis
AACTTGGGAGGGAATTATAAATAAGCCTGCATTTTTTCTTTAAAAAAAAATGCCGGTCTTCAAATAATAATTTCGCTTTATAACTTTTTACTAAAGAAAAATTTATACTTATATTATTTTAAAACTATTAAGGCTACAGAGTACTCTTTCTCAAAAAAAATTTTTGGAGACAGTAACAGTAAAAATAATTTATATTTTATATTCATAGAATATTATTAATTTGATTCTGAAAGCAAAAAGTCAGTTTGACCAGCCATTATTTTACAATTTTAAAAATAATTGAGAATTTTTGAAATTTTTATAAAATACTCAATTTTTAAATTTTTTTAGCCATTTCAAGTGATTTATGTTTCTTGGATTATTGCAAACAAAAGTTCGTATGGGTTTGAAAATTTGTGTTCCCTTGTTGATTTTTAATAATTATTTTTCTAGCTAAACCAGGAAAAAACACGAAATACAATATTTCGTCTAAAAATTAACTTAGAATAACTTTTTTTCGAAATGTTCTCCTTACATGAAAAATGTTTCTATTATAATAATATATTACCTGTATATAGCTCAGACCCCTGTACAGAGGCTCAACTAAGAATTTTGAAAAATTCGCATTATTTTCAGAGTTGCAACCATTTGAAATAATTATCGGCGTTTTTTTCTTAAAATTGCTCCCCTCTGTTGTCGTAAAACATGGATAAACCCACTTCTAATTTATATATTTCAAAAATTCTAGTTGAGCCTCTGTAGAGAGGTCTGAGCTATTTACAGGCAAAATATTATTATAATAGTAGCATTTTTTACAAAAGGAGAATATTTTGAAAATGGGTCATTCTATGTTCACTTTTTGTCAAAATATTGTACTTAAATAATTTTTTATTGCCATAATGTCCTTAAAATAATTTTATATACATTTTCTAATCTGATACTAAATATAAATATTATCCATTTATACGCTTTTGCAAAATCACGGTTCCGAACGTAGTCGGATACCTTAAAGTTTGTAAAGGCATAAAACAAAAACCTGTAATGCCTGTAAAACTCTTAATTTTTGTAATGTTATTTTTCAACTTATTTTCTGTATCAAAACACTACTTCAACTAATTATGACTGAAAACATTTTTTTAAAATTTAAAATACATTTTTTTGCATAATATTGATAGTGTTTGTTACGACGATATGTTATTCAGCCTAATCTTAACAAAATATTTTCAAAAAAAGTTTTAAACACAAATTACTTACGTAGAATATATTAATGATACTAACTTAAGCTAAAAATCACCAGGTTTGTATATAAAATTTAATTTTTTTAGTTTTAAATTGGGAAGTTTAGCAAGTTTTAAAGTCGCCCAACAAGAACTAAAATACCATAATTTAGTACCAATATATATTTAGTATAATGTAATTTGGCTCATGGCCATATTCAGTTATATCTGCAATACTTGTAGTCAGAATACTAGTATTTATCAGTACAATATCAGTAAAGGGCTGGTTTTTAGATGTATCATTTTCAGTAGTATTCCATCTTTTCCAAATATGTATTGTTTCTCATATCAACCTGAGAAAGTTTTAGCCGTGGCATTTTCTTAACTGGAAAAAAAAATAATGAAAAAGCTTCTAAGTTACATAAACTATTTTTTTAAAACAAAATATGGCCTTGAAATCAGTATTAATTAAGTAATTATGAGAACTCAAAACATAATCAAGCAGAAATGATTTTAGTAAGGAAAATTGAAATTAATAAACACATTTCACACTGAAAAAGTTGATTCTGCTCAATTCAATTTAAGAGTAAAAAAAAAAAATGCTTTAAAATGAAACAGAAATCAAAGTCTAAGCTCAGAAGATTTCAAATATCTTAACTGATTTGTTATCAAATCTGAAATTTGGTGGCAAGCTTCCCAATAATATAGAACAAAAGAAAATTAAAAAAATTAAAGGTATTATTGAAATTTGTACGGTACTGTGTAGTCTTAACGACGTCAGTATTTATTTAGACCGTATTTGAGAAACTTAAGCGGAAATCGGAATTAAAAAACTGAAATTTTTAAAACAAAACTATTTCTTGTATTTCTTGTATTGACTGAAAAAAATTACTCTTCTTTAAATAGAATCTCTTCTTTAATTATATTTTATTATTTTTTTTTTTATCAGATCACATAATTCATTATTATTATCTTAATCAAAACATCAAAACATTAATAAGGTGGGGAAATGCAAAAACGAATGAAAATGGAATTAAAAAAAAAATTAAAAAAAAAAAAAAAAAAAAGAAACGTCGCCAAGAAGCTGTGATTGATGAGAGAGAGAGAACCTATAAGTGTCAAATATTCCTTTTTTATTTTCAGAGAAAGGAGTGATGATAAAAAAGATTGTGAAGAATCGGTATTCGTCAAATTCGTATTTTTGTGAGTATTTACACATTATTTTATTAAATAAAATGTTGAAAATTACTTAAGTGTACTCTAAAATATTTAAGCCTAAACTGTAATACCTAATAGTGTTCCTTTTATATATATATATATATATTATCTGTTCTATTCTATTATTTATTTCTAGGAAAACTAAAAAAAAGAGAACTAAAATACTCCTTATCGTGTTGATTTATAAGAATATGCGTAAAATAAAGTGTCAGAACTGTTCATTGCCTCGTTGCAGACAACTGTCCACTTGAATTTTCAAAAACAGTCGGAGCTCGATTTAATGAATTCATTGAGACTGAACATTTTGTTCGTTAATTCGGGGTCACAGAAGGTCGTTTGTATCTTAGTAAAACGATTTTGATAGTTACTTTTTATCTATGAATAGCATATTTTTTTGAGAAATTTTGCTTCTATCTAATAGCCATTATTCTTGACAACAGCTCTAGCTCGAATTTTTCATGAAAGTAAACTTTTTCTTAGTACTGTCATGCCAATTTTACTCCATTCCTCTTGAACCGTTTTCCGAAATCCTTTTAGTGTTCTTCGATGCCTTTTTCCTAAGGCTCGTTTTAATGATCCGAAAACATATAAGTCCATTTCAGAAGCGCGTAGGCTGATTTTACACGTATATCATCAATTGGGATACACTTTATTCCTGTTTCGGATTCATTCTTTGCTAAATAAGCCGGCAGTTGACTTAGACGTGTGACTAGAGGCTTTGTCCATGAGAAGCTCAACTTTATCAATGTTCTTTCCATATAAAGTTTGAATTTCTTCTTCAAAAATTGGTTCTAAAATATTCAACTGATAGTAGAGTGAGTTAATTTTGGCTGTACTTTTTTGATTTTTATTTTGTCATTGTCAGAAAATCTTGGAACTACCATGTATTCCTTTAGAAACTTTTCTGTACACTAACGAAGCCATTTCGTATGGCCATTGCCGTCAGTTGAGGAATGGAAAATTGTGTGATCTTGTTTTAGTACAGTCACTTAAATGTACCCTCACCTCATCGAGCTTTATCACAGATTTCCATTTTTCAGCAGGTAGATGTTTTTTACATAATTTTCTACAATTTGCTTTTCTTTCAGCAATATGTTTCAAAAAAGTATACGAACTTTAGGATAAACATCTGTTTTACCTTTAACCTTTACGAATTATTTTAATTACAATTCCGAAAGTCATTCCTAGTTTCGATGCAATGAATCTTTGAGTCGGCGGATTTTCTTTTAGGATCAGAGACTTCACTTTCTTGATGGTTGTCTGTGTTTGAATAGTCTTTGAGGCTCAAAGTCCGCCTCAAGTGGTCCTCCGTTCAAAGTGGTCTTATGAAAAGAACGAATTTTCGGATAACACGGAAAGGGTAACGCGTACTGTGTCAATAACGTTGATAGTACCATGTTGAGTATAGAAACTGGACTATCGTATTCATGTATGCCGTGAAACCAAGTTTTCACACATACGTTGTAGGATTCAAAATTTTCCGGAGTGAGTCTATAACTTAAAACATATTACCAGTTAAATTGCTGAAACACATCCTCCTTTGAAATAAGATCCTTGAGCAACAGCACACTTTTCCCATAACTTGTAAAGTTCATCCAAACATTTTTGGAATCGATTTTCAGCCATGTCCTTTAAATCAGCCTGAGATGCGCTTTTAACTTCATCTGCAGATTGAAACTGACGACCCTGCAAGTGCCAGCTCAAGAAATATTCTGAGTTTTCGGAGAGCGAAATCAGGGGAGTAAGAAGGATATGGCAAAACAGGTGTTTTCATTTTTACGCTGGCGTTGTTTGAAGCATGTTCTTACGTACCGCTGATGAAAACTTTTCAATGTTTTCAGCGGTGCGGGAAGCCTATAGACGTCCAGAGGGTTCGACATCTTTGACAGTTTTCCTGTTTTCTCTAAAATGTTGATTCCACTCAAAATATTGCATTCTCGATTATGTATCACTGCCTTAAGCATGCTTCAACATTTCGTTAGTCTTTGTAGTAGACTTTTCCACGCCAACACAAAATTTGATATTATTCTCTGTTCAACAAACGTCATTTCTTTCAATCACCGGCTACTAAATGCATCCACCTACAAATTACGACGCCGTGGCAAGCCACTGACCCTGTGATTTGGGACAAATTTTTTTAAAAAAAGGGGAAGAATGCAGTGAAATAGAAATGATATTGTAGTCGCTCTACTGCAAAAATTCTTCACGTTACAGGATCAGACCGGGAACTTTTGTGCATTCTACCTCGTAGAACACCTGTAAAGTATGTAAACGAAATTTGATTCATTTCTGTGTATTCTTTCAAGTGTTCTTTTTTGCTGTATTCGTTGTAGTTTCTTTTACTACACCACTTCGAAACCCCGGAGGAAATTAAGATTAACCTTGTACTTTTATTTTAAATCCAATTTAAAAGTAAAACTTTTATAATTATGGACTTAGTATCTATGTGACTTCAATTTTAAGAGTGGGATGCCAGCTCGAGTGTCATCCTGGTCACTTGTTCGCGATTCAGAATTACAAGGACATTCGCTATATATAAAGGGTGTTCAAATGAAAGTGATTCGAGGTGTGTATCCATGAGATGCATAGGGTCAGAAATGAGACAGATATAGATATAGAAACAACAATATATAATTTGTGAAATGCATACAAAGTTTGCTAAAAGAAATCACCCATGGCGTTTACGCAGACGTCTCATTGCTTAGGAAGGTTACGAATTCCGTCCGCGAATAACAGTGTCGCTTGATCATGGAACCAGTTCAGAACTGCAGCCTTTACGCTATCATCGGAGTGAAAACGTTGACCCATTAGGCCGTCAACATCACCTTTCTGGCTGACTGCTGATCTTTGAATTTTTAGGGTCTATTTGAGTTGGGGGATGTTTCCATTACATGCTGACAGACTTCAGGCGGGAAGTGATGACACCAGGTTTTATCCTCTGCCACTATGTGCTGCACAAAGTCGTCACCGTCATCCCTGTAGCGCAACAAATGTTATCAACTCAGGTTCATTCCGCCTTACACCTTTCCAGTGTTAAAACTTTACTACAGCTTTCCATTCCGTTTTGGACGCAGTTGCATCCATACCAGCCATTTTTAAACGAACGCCACGTCCTTACGAATGCAGTTATCACAAATCTGTTTGCATATACGTGTTCGAGGTACATACACCTTCCCTATCGCTTTTGTTTCATGAAAATACGTTGAAATTTGTTCGCATGCGAAGCTTTGAATCATTTTCATTTGAAACGTCTAATATAATAGTCCTCGTGTAGCTTCGAAACGCCAGTTAACAAATAATCAATCAACCCCCCCCCCCAAAGTAATCAAAGACGGAAACGATGGGAAAAAATATTTTTGAATAGATATCTTGATAAAAATTTGTCAGTAAAAATTATCTCATAATATAAAGTATAAGATCACAAAAACTAACCATTTCCAGGTGGAAAGCTGCTTCAGATGTGTATGACTGTACATTAGATACTAATCTTAAAGGGTTCGCCAATGCCATGGCGAGATCAGAATGGAAGTCAGCTCTAGCACCTCCAGTTAAAGAGTAAGCTGCATTAATTGTCACATTTATTTTTATTTAATTGTCAAATATGGTCGGGGATATTACTGTAAGGAAACATAAAGTATAGTAAAACATTTATTGTTTTATGCTTAGCAAAATTGTATGAAAAATTGTAAATCTTACAAGAATTTTTACAGTCCTGTCACATTAATGTGACCACCATGTACTTTCGAAGTCGATGTTAAATAACCACCCACAGAAGGAAGTGACAGCACAGTGCAGTTAAGCGTATATAAAGGGTGTGTGAGGGCTTTGGAGAGAAAACATTGCAATCGTTGGCGTAATGTAGAAACGGAGAGATTTATCCGAAGTTTAAAAGAGCATATTTATTGGCTTTCGAGCCAAAGGTGGAAGCATTTCTGAAAAGGCAAAGTTTATGTACGCATGGCGCCGTAGTTAAAGTATACTGTGTATGGCAAAATTGGACTGTTCAAAATCAGCGACGTGGCAAATGTGGTGTACCACGGGCCATAGATGAACGATGGCTACCGAGATGTGTTCGGGCTAATCGACGTATTACTGTTGAGCAACTGACCATCCAGATAAACTAAGGGGCTACCATCAGTGTCTTCCAAACTACTGTTCAGTGAACGTTGCTGCGTCTGGGCCTCCGAAGCAGACGCCTGGTTCCTGCACCTATGCTGACTGCTGTTCATCGGCAACGCGCGATGGCTGGAATTCGCACGCCAGTACCAAAACTGGACGTCCACTGAGTGGTGACAGATAACGTTTTCCGTTGAATCATGTTTTATGTTCCATCGGACAGATGGACGTTGGTGTATAGGCCGTGAAACCCCTGAAAGCAAACACCCTGAAACCATTGCCAGAACGGTCCAGGCTGGAGGCGGGAGCATTATGGTCTGGAGAATATTTTCCTGGTATTCTCTGGATTCACTCATCATTGTGGAAAGCACGATGGATCAATACAAGCACGCCTCTGTTCCTGCGGACCGTGTCCACCCCTATATGTGCATTGTTTATTCTAAAGGATTATGACATCTACCAGCAGGCCACTGCGAAGTGTCATACAGCTGGCAGTGTACGTGCGTGGCTCGAAGAGCACCAGGATGAGTTTACCGTTCTCCCCTGGCCAGCAAACTCACCTGACTTAAGCCCAATCGAGAATCTGTGGGACCATCTCGATCGGGTTCTTCACGCCGTGGATCCTCACTCGCGTAATCCAGCGCAGCTGGCCATGGCACTGAAGTCAGCATGGCTGAACATCCCAGTGAACACCTTTAGGAACCTGATTGACTCCCTTCCTGTACGTTTCGCAGCAGTCCACTCTTCGAAAGGTGTTTACTCTGGCTTTTGACAGGTGGTCACATTAATGTGACTGGACTGTGTAATTACAGATTTACTGTAATTATTTTATTGAACTTTGAGATACAGTTGCATTTTATTATTACTGATAATAATTAAGTAACGCTGTGAAGAAATGCATATAACTAGAAATTTAAATTGTATCCTTAAACCGTTTTCTCTTATTTGTATTCAATGTATATAGTATGTATTGAATCTTTAGATGAAAAGCTTAAAAATTTATCCCAAAACCGAGCATTTTTAAAACAGAAATGAATAGAAATTTTGTTTTTCATAGTTTGTGCTGAATCAAATTTGAATTTAGTAAAATTTGAATTTTATATGATAATGATATTAAATACAGAGTGTCTACAAACTAATTGGGCAAAAAGAATGATTTACTGCTTGTAATTTGTAAAAAAAAAAAAGTACATATTGGTGCAAGATAGAGAACAGTCCAAGTTTATCATTTTCACAAATATTTGGTATGGCTTCTTTTCATTACTATTCAAATGTCTCATCGGTAAATCAGTTCTTGCCGCAGATTTGTCTGCATGTTTACATCAATCAAATTAACTGCAGTGTTGATTCTTGATGTTAGCTAAGGAATGGATGTAGGAAATGATGTACTTAATTCTTTACAAAACCCCATATGCTGAAACCCAGTAGTGTTCTGGAGGGCCTCTAAATAAAACCTTCGGAACTGGCACCTCAATATTGAGGTAAGATGTAACCACACACACACACTGTTGAAAAAATGTAAACTCCTGGCAATTTTGCTTTGATGGTTGGCATAAGCAAAATCTGTAGTATCTCCAGGTAAATAATACCTGTAACAGTCTTTATTAAGCGAATAAATATAGGCAGAAAACATTCGAGGTGCACACTGCTGCACAATTCACGTTTACCTTAGGACTGTACCTTTCGTGTTCTAGGAGGGTATGAGGATTTTCCCACTACGAAATGAATGACACCTAATGCCTTCTATGAATAAACTTAGGATATACAGGGTGGTTCCGAATTATTGGTGCAAACTTTAAAGGCAGATACAGGGCACTGTAATAATCATTTATTGTATAGGAATGTATGGGCGCAAGTGACGCAGTGAAGCTCAACTAGTGGAAATAAAAGAAAAGATAAATGAAATTATCGATTGGTTGCGTTGTTGGTTGGAAGCTATAGATGTCTAACCACCGTTCAACATGATGCATCCCAGTAGGAGAATGCGCGATTCGCAATTATGTTAACGTCTACGATGGGAGATTTTAAGTATGCCGAAAATGAAGACATGCATTACATGTACGGCCGTGCAAATGGTAACGGCAGAACTATACTACGAATGTAATACGAGCAGTTTCCTGATCGACGAATGCCGGATCACAGAATTTTTCAGCGGTTACATTGTCAACTTCGTGAAACACGTTCGCTCCACGTCAACAGACAGGATGCTGGCCAACGATGACCTATACGCAGTCAAAGTCTGGAAGAAAGCATCTTGAACGTTGTGGTTGATAGACCAGCGTCAAGTAGAAGAGCAATTGCTCATCACGTAAGTGAGTCCTCATACTCTTTGAAAATTATTAAACGAAAATCGCTTACACCTCTTCCATTTTAAGGGTGTACAAGTTTTGAATCCGGTTGACTATCTTCTCCGACTGCCAAATGGTGGTACATTAATGTGCGCTGCAACTAGACTTCATAACTCATGTGTTATACAGTTATGAACAGTTATTATATAAATATTACACTTGTCAATGACCCTTTCAATAAACACTTTGTCTTTCCATTCGTCTCTTATTTTTTGTGTTTGTGCCCCACCGCGTCCTTTGTGCCCATATACAATAAATGATTGTTACAATGTCCGGTACCTACCTTTAAAGTTTGTACCATGAATTCCCGACCCCCCTGTGTACCTTCTAGTCTGACTTTAAACGGGTTAATTTCATTTAATATTTCAAAAGTTCTTAACTTACGAAATTAGGCAACTAATTTGTAGACGCCCTGTGTTAATATTTACTTCTGCTAAATGAAATTTTATTTCTGTTTCAGAACAATCAAAATAGTTATTGTTAAATTTAAGAATAATGGGCTCGATTCATGGCGGTCACGCAATAAATACTATCACGTGTTCTCCATTGAATTCAAAACTGATGTTAGACTTGTGCTTGTATTAAGACTTGTCCATGTATTAAGATTCTTCAAAAAGTTTTTCAAAATTAAAGAAAATTTTTTTTATTATACATGTATTTTTAAATCGAGTACATTTTGTTTATCTATGTACGTTATTATTGTTGAAAGTACTTACTTTTTAAAAGAAAGTTTATATAAAAAGCAAAAGTTGGCAACAGCGAAGTGCGTGAACTGATTGGCTGGAAACACGTGATTGTAGTTATCATGTGACTATCACGTACCCCTATGACGAAAGGAAATCCTGTATTATATTATATTACATGATATGGCATGTAATATATTGTAATACAGGAGTGGGCAAATAGTTTTTTGTGGCTCGCCAAAACAGTCAGAAAACTAAATAGATAGAAAATGTTCTCTATATGACTCTATGTGATTCTCTATGTGACTTAAGTTTTTTTTACACGAAGATCAACAAGAGTAAACATACATCCAAGTTGAATGACATTAACTGTGATGAGAATTCCAACAAACCCCATCTCAATCCTGATTTCAAATAAATATATATTGCAGAAAAGTGGGACACAGGGTACATGTTTCTCATTTATTCTAATTCTAAAATGAAATGTGCATACACAGCTTTAGATATGAAATGAGCACAATAAATTAATTGAACAAAACTGCCACTATTCTATTTAATTTATACTTACACTGCTGTTTGTAATAAATGCAACACCATAAAGGAATCATCAGAATTAAATGAACTTTGCAGCAAATATCAATTATAAGATGTTCAGTTGCAGATAATAGTTAAGTCGAGTTTCAGTTAAAATAGTTAAATAAATAGTTAAGATTCGAGCACTAATAGAGAGAGAGAGTTTCAGAGCCCCACCGCGCATGCGAGGCGTGCGCAGTGCCCTCTGAACTGATGTTGAAAGCGTATAAATAAAGGGCTGTAGTGCGACGTTGAAAATATTTAATGATTATTTGTTAGTAGCGAACGCTTAGTGAGACCTAAATATGCCTCCAAGACGAAATAAGGAGAAATTCCAATGAATTACAGAGTTTGAGCGAGGAAGGATAATCGGCCTTCACAACAAGAAGCAAGAACTTCCTAACCCGCAATAGGAGCTCGAGTGCAGCGGAACAGTTCCACAATGATGCGAGCTTGGAAACAGTGGACCAACGAGCATTGAACAACTCGAAAAACTTGCACTTTACAACGGAAGGTGACGTCAGCACGCGATGATCGACACCTGCTCCGCAAGGCGGTGAATGACCGTACAGCTTCCTCCAGGCAGTTGGCATCACGTTAGTCTACTGTTACAGGTGTACTAATGTCGGCTTCGTCAATTCGTCGAAGTCTGCTGCACCGTGTAAACTAATTATTTTAAAAAGGGGTGGCCTTCCGACATCCTCTGCACTCTCTTTGAGCCAAAATAATTGCCTACTCTTGATATAATAGATCATGTCTTTATGTGCATACACTTTAGGACCGATGCATTTGTGATTTTGACCTTCCCAGACACCAGTGACTCCACACAACGACCAATGAGAAAAGCTCGTATTCACTTGATGCTCGATCACACTCACAAAGAATCGTATATCTAGTGCTTCTTTGGGTATCCCTAATAGACGCGGTAGCCAAATGGCCATGGTCACGAAGTCTTGGCTGCCTTGTTTCTTTCGAGTGGTGTTGCAACTGAAGACCCACCTTGTATAAGGGCCGATGCACGACTAAAGGCCTTATGACACGCGCATATTTGAAACAACCATTTCGCGAAATTTTTCAAGAAGCTGTGAGGGTGAAGAGTTGCCGCAAACAAAACGATACGCTCTGATGCCAGCCATGCACTATCTTCACATTGAAAAACAACTCGCCGATTTTTCTGCTTCGGAAAACGAGCATCCAATATTATTTCTTTTATTTCGCTCGTGCTTTTTTTGACGGTCGTAAAAAGAAAGGGAGCATTATTCTGTTTAAAATATTATACGCCTTTTCTGATGCGTTTGACGAAGCCGAGGCGGCCATCTTTACCACCATTTCTTTCATGTCGAAGGGAACCGAAGAACCCCATTGGCTGCAGTTTCAAGCAATTCTTTCAGTTCACTGGGAAAAGTTGTTTCTGAGCCGTTGCTATGGCATCTAGGTAGAAATTGCTCAGAATGGATGCTTTCAAGAAAAATTGCTCCAAATACGTATACCCTTTGGTATGTTGTGGAAGAATTCTAGAGGGGAAGGACAGCTCAGGTGTCGTCTTCGTCACTTGACCGTGGCTCAGAATTACGAGGTCCATCGCCAACAGCCTTCATGTTGTATCACAGTACAGCATAAATTGTAATAAAATCTAATTGGGTACCCTTTAAATATCACTGGGGGTAGGGTATGCGTATCACACTTTGAAGACCAATACTTTATAGAACAGATACTTTAAAAGGGTGCAGATGCGTTTTGCAATGAGTTCAAATTCTAAGTTGAAAAATATTTTCTAATTATTTTAGATAGAATATATAGGGCCTTGATGCAATAAAAAAAAATGAAATGCTTAGTTTCGATAATCATCGGATGATTTAACGAATTTAATTTGATTCTGTTTATTCCATATAAAGGTTCACCGAAATCGTGAACTGTTATTCCCAAACTGGAGTTTTAGACGGGACAGTTTCAATAAATGATGGACCAGAGTATGAAATGTATTTATTCGGAGAAAAAGTGAGGAATTTAGGTGAGTTTTTTTTCCCTTTCTAATATTAACATACAATTTTTCAATTCCTACTATTAGATCGCACTGTCTATATATATTTATTTATTTATATATTTGTATATTTATTTATTAATCTTGGTGGAATTTTTTCAATTGTTAATAAAATACATTTTAAAGCGCTGAATTGAGCTGAAATTTTAAATACAGGATCATTTTGGATGACAATACAATAATTTAATTATAATTAATAAAATTTAATAATTAAAACTAATTATTTAAAGAATTACAAATACAGCCACGTTGGCGACTTAGCAATCCTTTTTGGCGACTTGTGTCAAAATTTGAAAAGGTTTTTTTCTCACGTGTTAAAGCATTCAGTTGGACTGAAATGAAAAGGATAATACGATACTTTAATGATAATTAAAAAAAACTAATGACCACTTAATGTTGTGATTCTGTCCTGTGTATATACATATATATATTAATTGTAACTATTTAATAAAAAGTAGCTAAAATAAAATTTTTCTTTGTTGATCTAAGTAGGAATTGACTTAATAAAATTTTTTTTATATTACTTGTTTGTGTTATTTAACTACATTAATTGAAAATAAACGACATTTCTGAGAAAATGTTTTACACATTGGGCACTTGGTTGACATCGCTGCAACGATTGTTAGCAATTCATGTTGCTTTTGGTGAATCAATAAAAAGTAAAAAAATAATTCTTAATATAAGAATAAAATGTGATTAACGAGAAAATTAAAGAGTCATTGGGATAAAAGCGTGGGGTGATCTATATATTAATTGTTATAATTTCTTACTAGTTCTATTCCGAAATGCTGAGTTAGTGTAAAAGTGTAGTACAAAGCACCCCACGCTTTTACCACAATGACATTAATTTTCTCATTAATCATTTTATTCTTATATTAAGAATTATTTTTTTGCTTTTTAGTTCAATTCATTATAAAGGCGTCTTTTTTAGTTTTTTTTAACTGTATTTTTCATTTTTTAGTTCGATCAACAATAACAGCTTGTTTTATAGTTTTTGAAACTATCATTTATATTCTTTGTTGAATTTATCCTTGAGTTTGATATTCGGAGCCAGAATTATGTGGCTGCTGGAATTAGTCTTGCTCTTCAATGGATATTAATTAATGGGTCTGAAGGGTATTTATTCTCTCCGTTTACGGGGCCTCGGATGAGTCCCATATCGTTACATTTCAAAGATTCCGTCTCTATAGATACAGGTCTAACTAATATAAGTGTGTTAAGAAGAAATATTAAATGTCAATCGTATTATATCACCTTTTAAAAGTATTGCTATAATGTTAATTCGCATCATCATTTCTTAACGTATTGCTTTATAAAAATAAAAAATATTTAGCAGTTAGAAAATATAAATTATTATTATTCACATGCACCAGTCTTTTATTTTTCATTTCCATTTTCAGAAAAACTACGCACCCATCCTACCCTTTTTTACATAAAGAACACTTTTTTTGTTTTATTTGTATTAACCACAAGCCTATTTGCAATTTTAGGGTTGCACCTTAATCTTTTAGTCGCTAAATTCGGAATTAGTCGCCAAATCTGGAAATGGCATATGGAATTAGTCGCCAAATCTGAAAATGGTTTATGTAATTAGTCGCCAAATCTCAAAATCCTTATTTTTGAGGATCCTGATCAGGACAATGAAACAAAATTATGAAATAATTGTATTGTCATTGGTCCTTGACAAGTGTGCAAAATTTCGAATTCATCTGACCTTTTAAAGTGGGTAAAAATTGAGTTCAAAGATTCCATTACATACAAGTGAAACTTATAAAAGCATGTTAAAAAATATTAATTTCATTACTTATTTATATATTTATGTTTTTACTATTTGTTCTTCTGTAGAATAGTATTTGGAAAATGGGTGTCACTCAGCACAGGAATCTTATTCTGTGACGGCAGCTACGAGTTACCTTGTATTTTTCTTTCCATTAAAAACCACCGTACATGATATTTCAATATTATATCAGTAACTTAATATTATTATATTTTGTAAGATATCATATTTTCTTAAAAATAAAACCGTAGCATCCAGCGCAAGATGCTCTAAATTTGCCTGGAAGCGTATGGGTTAAAGTATTTTCATAAAATATAATTCTAGAGGAAACCATTATTTTTTGCGTTTTTTCCAATGCATTTTCTAGAATTGAGGAGGAAAGTAGAAGTTAAATAGGATTCGTATTATATTCGACGTATACGAAAGTTTTAAGCAAATAACTGTTAAAATTAAAAGCCCCAATTCATTTTTTTTAAAAAAATTCGTCTTTATCCCAAATTAAAATGAAACGCTCTTAACGAAAAGCTTTTTAAAGTATGCCAGTCAACACATTTTTTATACAACGATAATTTATTTTCGTATTTTAACTATGTTTATTTGAAATTATTATCATTGGATAAATATCGTTATCTTTCATTCAGCATTTAGGGGACCATCAACAAATTGATAAAAAAAACTAACCTGTATTCTTAAAAGTTGGAAATGGCTTACCTCTTTTGCAAAAGATTAAATTTGCTATTTCCGGTGATTTTGTATACATTTTCGTAAAAGTAGTATTCTTTATCCATGAAAATGTAAGCATTTCTTTATAAAAATTCATATTTTTTTGCTCATCATATACAGACATCTCACGAAACTTATAGGAATACTGCTAACATTCAAAGGAAGGGGGCATATTGAAATTGAAAATAAAAACATTGAATAATCAATGAAGTTTGAGCATTTTATTTTCTACACGTCCGTTAAAAATATCGATATTGTGACGTTTGACAAAAATAATGGTTGCGTGATATTTATTAATTTAAATATTTGGTTTATTTACGTCACAAATATTAATTACTGTATATACATTGAAGTAATTAAAAATATTGTTTCGACCATAATAATTGATGTTTGTGAGGGAGAAGGTCCCGTCCATTCTCAGCGAAGTTTTCAAACGGTCTTCTTCTCTGCCCTGCCTCGCGTGTCCGGATGGTAGCGGTTGGCCTTTTTATCCTCGAGTTACATTCGGCTCGTGGGGGAGTAGGGGTTTTTTCATGATGTCAAAGGTTGCGGGGGCGATGACCAAAGATTAGACCTCACAATATTTTAAGGGTGCATGTGTGCATCGGAACCCGGTTATCCTATCCACAAAAACAAGCCGACTTTCAGCTGTGTGACGGGAAAACTTTACAATATGTTTTTCGATAACTTTGTAACCCATAATATAGGTCCATTTCTATCAAAAATCCAGATAAATATCGTAAATATTAAAAAAAGAAAAAACAAAGTGTGGGTTCATGCATGTTCTTTAGATACCTAAGGTTTCAAAACATTTCTTTATGTATTTCTCAAATAATTTGAAGAAATGTTTCTAAAATCTTTAAAAAAAATGTATTAATTTTGAGCAACATTGTTTGATGACGTATTTTTTTTTGAATATATAATTCATCTGTGTGATTCCCTGCAGGAAAATGTGCAAATACCGGTGGATGCAAATTTACAACTATTTTGGGCAACACACCAGCGGTAAGAATCCTTGAAAATTTTAAGCTATGATATCAGTTATACATTTTAAAAAAAATATTTGATGTTTTTTTTCTCTTTTTTGTTTCCTTTATCTGCATTCAGACTGGATTCTATTTTCATTTAACAAACATGTCATCACCTTATGTTTTTAATAAGTAAGATATTGGTCCTTATTATTTTTTAAATTACATAATCGTTTATTTTTTTCTAATACTTGGAATACTTATTTTTGTGCTAGTTTACCTTTTGGATTTGTCTTGCAAGGAGGTGGAGACATCGTTGCTCTAAAAGATTTGGATATCGATATCCAATCACAGGGTTCTAAAAAAATTGAAAGCCTCTTTAAAGCGAATTTCAGTGCAGGTAATAGTTTACGTTGATCTTGTATTTCTTCGTTATTTATAACACTATTATAAACAGCCATTGTAAAAAGAAATATAAGAACACAATTTAAATCTACAAAATATTCCTATTAACTTGAATCACTGTAAAAAAAGTGTGAAATGAAATATTTATGACTTCTTGATCAAAGCACTGAAAATATTGCAGTTACTCTAAATATCTTTATACTTACGGCAATTCTAAAGCAGCCAATAAAATTTTTACTACTTAAATTTTCAGTGAAATAATAGGCGGTATAGTAAAAGTTATTGATAAAAACTTTATACCACCTATGTAAAAGCTATTGGTTACTAAGCTTTATAACGCCTATATTTCTTCTCTCACAAATAACCCCTTTAGATTAAAAATTTTTAAATTATTTTATTCTAAAGTTTTTGTTTTTTTTTCGTTTTGAAATTTATTTGGGGAACTTTATATATTAAAGTCAAAATTCGATAAAAGACACAAAAATTACGCTATATAAAACAATCATCGGACTCCTACTTACCTATGGTTCTGAAACTTGTGTGGACTGTGACTAAATCACAGACAGAACAGGTAGCCATCTTTGAGCGAAAAGTTCTTAGGTATAACTTTTTTGCTGTGAATGAGAATTGATTGTGGAGACAACGACCCAATTTTGAATTATATAAGTTATTTAAGGAATCAAGTATCAAGATGGATCGTTTGAGGGCCTCATCTGCCTTATGAGCCGCTCATCCTTGACATTCAGAATTTTTAATTACAAACCTATTGGAACTAGAACTAGGGATAGGCCCAAATTCAGATGGGCTGATTGTAAGAAGGACAATTTTAAAATTTTAAGAGTGACTCATTGGAGAATTGTGGCTAAGCGGAGATCGGAATGGAAGAAGGTTCTTGAGAAGGCCTTGTCCCACCCAGAATAAGAACTTCTTTATACATATAAATTTACAACATATTAACCTGTTAATTATTCTTGTTTTTAAAAAAATCAATATCCACCCTCGTTCTAATATGAATGTATTGCCTATAAAGGGAGAATAGCTTACATTTTTATCGGAAATCTGCTTTCAATATTGCAACAATGTTTCGAACATTTGATTTCCTTTAATTGATGGTAGTTGAAACAAAAGTACTGTAATATCCCCCCACACACACTCTCTCACTCACTCTCACACTCACTCACTCACTCACACACACACACATCTTTCATTTGCTGCAGTTGAAAATCAATGAGAGGTTAGCAGGCAGTTGTTCGTTCATTCCTTTGAATTGGCAGTTTAAGGCTGTCTTCGGTCAATGTTACAGTATAGAAATCCAACGGCAAGCACATCTGTGGGCAAGAAAAAGCTCCAATAACAATAAAAATTTCAGTGGATATAAAGCAAATAATTATTTAAAGGTTAATGTTCTTT
>BMAV01016938.1:112179-127733 GCA_019973955.1 Trichonephila inaurata madagascariensis
TACGAATTAACATTATAGCAATACTTTTAAAAGGTGATAATACGATTGGCATTTAATATTTCTTCTTAACACACTTATATTAGTTAGACCTGTATCTATAGAGACGGAATCTTTGAAATGTAACGATATGGGACTCATCCGAGGCCCCGTAAACGAAGAGAATAAATACCCTTCAGACCCATTAATTAATATCCATTGAAGAGCAAGACTAATTCCAGCAGCCACATAATTCTGGCTCCGAGTATCAAACTCAAGGATAAATTCAACGAAGAATATAAATGATAGTTTTAAAAACTATAAAACAAGCTGTTTTATAGTTGAATGAACTATAAAACAGCTTGAAAACTAAGTTGAACTAAAAAATGAAAAATAAATTATAGTTTAAAAAAAAACTAAAAAAGACGCCTTTATAATGAATCGAACTAAAAAGTAAAAAAAATAATTCCTAATATAAGAATAAAAGGATTAACGAGAAAATTAATGTCATTGTGGTAAAAGCGTGGGGTGCTTTGTACTACACTTTTACACTAAATCAGCATTTCGGAATAGAACTAGTAAGAAATTATAACAATCAATATATAGATCCCCCCACGCTTTTATCCCAGTGACTATTTAATTTTCTCGTTAATCATTTTATTCTTATATTAAGAATTATTTTTTTACTTTTTATTGATTCACCAAAGGCAACATGAATTGCTAACAATCGTTGCAGCGATGTCAACCAAGTGCCCAATGTGTAAAACATTTTCTTAGAAATGTCGTTTATTTTCAATTAATGTGGTTAAATAACAAACAAGTAAAATAAAAAAATTTTTATTAAGTCTCAATTCCTACTTAGATCAACAAAGAAAAATTTTATTTTAGCTACTTTTTATTAAATAGTTACAATTAATATAAATATGTATATACATAGGACAGAATCACAACATTAAGTAGTCATTAGTTTTTTTGATTATCATTAAAGTATCGTATTGTGTCCTTTTAATTTCAGTCCAATTGAATGCTTTAACACGTGAGAAAAAACCTTTTCAAGTTTTGACACAAGTCGCTAAAAGGGTCGCTAAGTCGCCAACGTGGCTGTATTTGTAATTCTTTAAATAATTAGTTTTAATCAATTCATTTTTATTAATTATAATTAAATTATTGTATTGTCATCCAAAATGATCCTGTATATAAAATTTCAGCTCCATTCAGCGCTTTAAAATGTATTTTATTAACGATTGAAAAAATTCCACCAAGATAAATAAATAAATATACAAATATATAAATAAATAAATATATAGACAGTGCGAGCTAATAGTAGGAATTGAAAAATTGTATGTTAATATTAGAAAGGGGAAAAAACTCACCTAAATTCCTCACTTTTTCTCCGAATAAATACATTTCATACTCTGGTCCATCATTTATTGAAACTGTCCCGTCTAAAACTCCAGTTTGTGCATAACAGTTCACGATTTCGATGAACCTTTATATGGAATAAACAGAATCAAATTAAATTCGTTAAATCATCCGATGATTATCGAAACTAAGCATTTCATTTTTTTTTATTGCATCAAGGCCCTATATATTCTATCTAAAATAATTAGAAAATATTTTTCAACTTAGAATTCGAACTCATTGCAAAACGCATCTGCACCCTTTTAAAGTATCTATTCTATAAAGTATTGGTCTTCAAAGTGTGATACGCATACCCTACCCCCAGTGATACTTAAAGGGTACCCAATTAGATTTTATTACAATTTATGCTGTATTGTGATACAACATGAAGGCTGTTGGCGATGGACCTCGTCATTCTGAGCCACGGTCAAGTGACGAGGACGACACCTGAGCTGTCGTTCCCCTCTAGAATTCTTCCACAACATGCCAAAGGGAGAACTATGAAACTCGACAGATTTTAAGCCTTATCACACGTATACGTATTTAGAGCAATTTTTCTTGAAAGCATCCATTCTGAGCAATTTCTACCTAGATGCCATAGCAACGGCTCAGAAACAACTTTTTCCAAGTGAACTGAAAGAATTGCTTGAAACTGCAGCCAATGGGGTTCTTCGGTTCCCTTCGACATAAAAGAGATGGTGGTAAAGGTGGTCGCATCGGCTTCGTCAAACGCATCAGAAAAGGCGTATAATATTTTAAACAGATTAATGCTCCCTTTCTTTTTACGACCATCAAAAAAAGCACGAGCGAAATAAAAGAAATAATATTGGATGCTCGTTTTCCGAAGCAGAAAAATCGGCGAGTTGTTTTTCAGTGTGAAGATAGTGCATGCCTGGCATCAAAGGGTATCGTTTTGTTTGCGGCAACTCTTAACCCTCACAGCTTCTTGAAAAATTTCGCGAAATGGTTGTTCCAAATATGCGCGTGTCATAAGGCCTTTAGCCGTGCATCGGCTCTTATACAAGGTGGGTCTTCAGTTGCAACACGACTCGAAAGAAACAAGGCAACCAATTGGCTACCGCGTCTATTAAGGATACCCAAAGAAGTAGATATACGATTCTTTGTGAGTGTGATCGTGCATCAAGTGAATACGAGCTTTTCTCATTGGTCGTTGTGTGGAGTCACTGGTGTCTGGGAAGGTCAAAATCACAAATGCATCGGTCTCAAAGTGTGTGCACATAAAGACATTATCTATTATATCAAGAGTAGGCAATTGTTTTGGCTCAAAGAGAGTGCAGAGGATATCGCAAGGCTACCCCTTTTTAAAATAATTATTTTACACGGTGCAGCAGACGTCGACAAATTGACGAAGCCGACATTAGTACCCCTGTAACAGTAGACTAACGTGATGCCAACTGCCTGGAGGAAGCTGTACGGTCATTCACCGCCTTGCGGAGCAGGTGTCGATCATCGCGTGCTGACGTCACCTTCCGTCGTCCAGTGCAAGTTTTTCGAGTTGTTCGATGCTAGTTGGTCAACTGCTTCCAAGCTCGCATCATTGTGAAACTGTTCCGCTGCACACAAGCTCCTATTGTGCGATAGAAAAATCCTCCTTCTCGAAGGCCGATAGTCCTACCCCGCTCAAATTCCGTAAATTGTTGGCATTTCTCCTTATTTCGTCGTGGAGGCATACTTGGGTCTCACTAAATGTTCGCTACTAACAAATAATCATTAACTATTTTCAACGTCCTGCTACAGCCTTTTATTTATATGTTTTCAGCATCAGTTCAGAGGGCATTGCGCCCGTCACGCATGCGCGGTGGCTCTGAAACTTAACTATTTTAACTGAAACTCGACTTAACTATTATCTGCAACTGAACATCTTATAATTGATATTTGCTGCTAAGTTCATTTAATTCTGATGATTCCTTTATGGTGTTGCATTTTTTACAAACAGCAGTGTAAATATAAATTAAATCGAATAGTGGCAGTTTTGTTCAATTAATTTATTGTGCTCATTGCATATCTATAGCTGTATGCATATTTCATTTTAGAATCGGTATAAATGAGACACATGTACCCTGTATCCCACTTTTCTGCAATATTTTTTAATTTAAAATTAGGAGTGAGATAGGGTTTGTTGGAATTCTCATCACAGTTAATGTCATCCAACTTGCATCTATATTTACTTTGTTGATCTTCGTGTAAGAAAAACTTAAGTCACAAATATACGTAACTCAAATATAGAGAACATTTTCTATGTATCTAGTTTTCTGCCTGTTTTGCAGAGCCACAAAAAAAAATTGCCCACTCCTGTATTACAATATATTACATGCCATATCATGTAATATAATATAATACAGGATTTCCTTTCGTCATAGGGGTACGTGATAGTCACATGATAACTACAATCACGTGTTTCCAGCCAATCAGTTCACGCACTTCGCTGCTGTCAACTTTTGCTTTTTATATAAACTTTTAAAAAGTAAGTACTTTCAACAATAATAACATACATAGATAAACACAAAATGTACTCGATTTAAAAAAATACACGTATAATAAAAAAAAAAAATTCTTTAATTTTGAAAAACTTTTTGAAGAATCTTAATACATGGACAAGTCTTAATACAAGCACAAGTCTAACATCAGTTTTGAATTCAATGGAGAACACGTGATAGTATTTATTGCATGACCACCATGAATCGAGTCCATTATTCTTAAATTTAACAATAACTATTTTGATTGTTACGAAACAGACATAAAATTTCATTAAGCAGAAGTAAATATTAACACAGGGTGCCTACAAATTAGTTGGGTAATTTCGTAAGTTAAGAACTTCCGAAATATTTAATGAAATTAACCCGTTTAAAGTCAGACTAGAAAATACACAGGGTGGTCCCGAATTTATGGTACAAACTTTAAAGGTAGGTACCGGACATTGTAACAATCATTTATTGTATATGGGCACAAACGCAAAAAATAAGAGACGAATGGAAAGCCAAAGTGTTTATTGAAAGCGTCATTGACAAGTGTAATGTTTATATAATAACTGTTCAACACATGAGTTATAAAGTCTATTTGCAGCGCACATTGATGTAGGATATCCCATTTGTAAAAGGTTAGATCATATCCCTTTACCGAGGTCGGCAATTCTAATCAAAGTATTCCACATCAGCGCCATCTAGCGTCCCTTTTAAAACGCCGACATCAACCTTTTTCGGGAGAGGCCCACTAACACTCGTCAGAGAAACGTCGTATTTCGCGCGTCAGCGCCGTTCGTCCGCGCCAGGCGGTAAGTCTTAATAGCACCATAATGAGTTCTATTTAATCTCAATTGCCTCCCTTAAGGTAATGTGATCTAACTTTCCTATTCTTCCGAAATATGCTTATCTAACTTTCCTATTCTTTTGAAATATTCCCCATGTAAATACTCCCCTATAATTCATAATAAATTATTTAATTTTCAACCAGTTTCTTTCTTAAACTATGTTGTCTATTTTATTTCAAAATTAACTAATACACCCTAAAAACCCCTAGACACCACGCCAATAAAACCCCCGCTATCTGAAGAATTCCACCTTTTGGAAGATTTCGGTTGGATTCCCACATTGATGTACCACCCTTTGGCAGTCGGAGAAGATAGTCTACCGGATTCAGAACTTGTACTCCCTTATAATGGAAGAGGTGTAAGCGATTTTCGTTTAATAATTTTCAAAGAGTATGAGGACTCACGCTTACGTGATGAGCAACAGCTCTTGTACTTGACTCTGGTCTATCAACCACAACGTTCAAGATGCTTTCTTCCAGACTTTGATTGCGTACAGCTTCTCGTCGACCAGCATCATGTCTGGTGACGTGGAACGAACCTGTTTCACGAAGTTGACAATGTAACCGCTGAAAAATTCTGTGATCCAGCATTCGTTGATCAGGAAGCTGCTCGTATCACATTCGTAGCGCAGCTCTGCCTTTTACCATTTGCACGGCCGTACATGTAATGCATGTCTTCATTTTCGGCATACTTAAAGTCTCCCATCGTAGACGTTAGCACAATTGCGAATGGCGCTTTCTCTTACTGAGATGCATCATGTTGAACAGTGGCTAGACATCTATAGCTTCCAACCAACAACGCAACCAATCGATAATTTCATTTATCTTTTCTTTTATTTCCACTGTTTTTTTCCTCACTGCGTCATTTGCACCCATACATTCCTATACAATAAATGATTGTTACAATGTCCTGTATCTGCCCTTAAAGTTTGTACCATGAATTCGGAACCACCCTGTATATCCAAAGTTTATTCATAGAAGGCGTTAGGTGTCATTTCGGGGTAGGAAAATCCTCATGCCCTCTTAAAACACGAAAGGGACAGTCTTAAGGTAAACTTTATTTGTGCAGTGAGTTCCTTGAATGTTTTCAGCCTATATTTCTTCGCTTAAAAAAGACTCTTACACGTATTATTCAATTCCTCTACTCTATTAGCTCACAATCTCTATATATTTATTTATCTTGGTGGAATTTTCAATCGTTAATAAAATACATTTTAAAGCACTCAATTGAGCTGAAATTTTATATACAGGATTATTTTGGATGACAATACAATAATATAATAAAAATTAATAAAAATTAATTGATTAAAACTACTTATTTAAAGAATTACAAATACACAACTACGTTGGCATCATTTTTGGCGACTTGTGTCAAAACCAGAAAAGTTTTTTTCTCACGAGTTAAAGTATTCAGTTGAACTGAAATTTATATACACGATTGTTTTGGATGACAATACGATACTTTAATGATAATTAAAATTAATTACCACTTAATGTTGTGATTCTGTCCTATGCATATACATATTTATATTAATTGTGACTATTTAATAAAAAGTAGATAAATTAAAAATTTTCTTTGTTGATCTAAGTAGGAATTGAGACTTAATTTTTTTTTATATTACTTGTTTACCAGGAGATGCTACAGATTTTGCTTATGTCAACCTTCAAAGCAAAATTGCCAGGATTTTACATTTTTCAACAGTGTGTGTGTGTGTGTTGCGCCTTATAACTATCAAAACGACGTTACATCTTACCTCAATATTGAGGTACCAGTTGCGAAGGTGTTATTTAGAGGCCAACCCGATCACTACTGGATTTCAGCATATGGGTTTTTGTAAAGGAAAGTGCATCATTTCCTACATCCATTCCTGAACTAAAATCAAGAATCAACGCTGCAGTTAATTTGATTGATGTAAACATACTGACAAATCTGCGGCAAGAACTGATTTACCGATGAGACATTTGCATAGTAACGAAAGGAAGCCATACCAAACATTTGTGATAATGGTAAACTTGAACTGTTCTCTATCTTGCACCAATATGTACTTTTTTTTTTTTTTTTGCAAGCAGTAAATCATTCTTTTTGCCCAATTAGTTTGTAGACACCCTGTATTTAACATCATTATCATATAAAATTCCAATTTTACTAAATTCAAATTTCATTCAGCACAAACTATGAAAAACTAAATTTCTACTCATTTTTGTTTTAAAAATGCTCGGTTTCGGGATAAATTTTTAAGCTTTTCAACTAAAGATTCAATACATATATACACTGAATACAAATAAAAGAAAACGATTTAAGGATACAATTTAAATTTCTAGTTATATGCATTTCTTCACGACGTTACTTAATTATTATCAGTAATAATAAAATGCATCTCAAAGTTCAATGAAATAATTACAGGAAATCTGTAATTACACAATCCAGTCACATTAATGTGATCACCTGTCAAAAGCCAGAGTAACCACCTTTCGCAGAGTGGACTGCTGCGAAACGTGCAGGAAAAAAGTTAATCAGCTTCCTAAAGGTGTTCACTGAAATGTTCAGCCATGCTGACTTCAGTGCCATGGCCAGCTGCGCTGGATTACGCGAGTGAGGATCCACGGCGCGAAGAACCCGATCGAGATGGTCAGACAGATTCTTGATTGGGCTTAAGTCAGGCGAGTTTGCTGGCCAGGGGAGAACGGTAAACTCATCCCGGTGCTCTTAGAGCCACGCACGTACACTTCCAGCTGTATGACACTTCGCATTGGCCTGCTGGTAGATGTCATAATCCTGAGAAAAAACAATGCACATATAGGGGTGGACACGGTCCGCAGGAACAGAGGCGTGCTTGTATTGATCCATCGTGCTTTCCACAATGATGAGTGACCCCAAAGAATATCAGGAAAATATTCTCCAGACCATAATGCTCCTGCCTCCAGCCTGGACCGTTCTGGCAATAGTTGCAGGGTGTTTGCTTTCAGAGGTTTCACGACCTATACGCCAACGTCCATCTGTCCGACGGAACATAAAACATGATTCAACGGAAAACGCTATCTGTCACCACTCAGTGGACGTCCAGTTGCGGTACTGGTTTGCGAATTCCAGCCATCGTTGCCGATGAACAGCAGTCAGCATAGGTGCAGGAACCAGGAGTCTGCTTCGGAGGCCCAGACGCAGCAAAGTTCACTGAACAGTAGTTTGGGAGACAGTGTTGGTAGCCCCTTAATCTGGGTGGTCAGTTGCTCAACAGTAGTACGTCGATTCGCCCGAACACATCTCGGTAGCCGTCGTTCACCTCTGTCATCTATGGCCCGTGGTACACCACATTTGCCACGTCGCTGAGTTTGAACAGTCCAGTTTTGCCATACACAGTATACTTTAACTACGGCGCCATGCGAACACAAACTTTGCCTTTTCAGGAATGCTTCCACCTTTGGCTCGAAAGCCAATAAATATGCTCTTTTAAACGTCGGATAAATCTCTCCGTTTCTGCATTACGCCAACGATTGCAATGTTTTCTCTGCGAAGACCTCACACACCCTTTATATTCTCTCAACTGCACTGTGCTGTCACTTCCTTCTGTGGCTGGTTATTTAACATCGACTTCGAAAGTACATGGTGGTCACATTAATGTGACAGGACTGTGTAAAAATTCTTGTAAGATTTACACTTTTTCATACAATTTTGCTAAGCATAAAACAATAAATGTTTTACTATACTTTATGTTTTTCCTTACAGTAATATCCCCGACCGTATTTGACAATTAAATAAAAATAAATGTGACAATTAATGCAGCTTACTCTTTAACTGGAGGTGCTAGAGCTGACTTCCATTCTGATCTCGCCATGGCATTGGCGAACCCTTTAAGATTAGTATCTAATGTACAGTCATACACATCTGAAGCAGCTTTCCACCTGTAAATAGTTAGTTTTTGTGATCTTATACTTTATATTATGAGATAATTTTTACTGACAAATTTTTATCAAGATATCTATTCAAAAATATTTTTTCCCATCGTTTCCGTCTTTGATTACTTTGGGGGGGGGGGTTGATTGATTATTTGTTAACTGGCGTTTCGAAGCTACACGAGGACTATTATATTAGACGTTTCAAATGAAAATGATTCAAAGCTTCGCATGCGAACAAATTTCAACGTATTTTCATGAAACAAAAGCGATAGGGAAGGTGTATGTACCTCGAACACGTGTATGCAAACAGATTTGTGATAACTGCATTCGTAAGGACGTGGCGTTCATTTAAAAATGGCTCGTATGGATGCAACTGCGTCCAAAACGGATCAGAAAGTTGTAGTAAAGTTTTAACACTTGAAAGGTGTAAGGCGGAATGAACCTGAGTTGATAACATTTGTTGCGCTACAGGGATGACGGTGACGACTTTGTGCAGCACATAGAGGCAGAGGATAAAATCTAGTGCCACCATTTCCCGCCTGAAGTTCATCAGCATGTAATGGAAACATCCCCCAACTCAAATAGACCCTAAAAATTCAAAGCTCAACAGGCAGCCAGAAAGGTGATATTGACGGCCTAATAGGTCAACGTTTTCACTCCAATGATAGCGTAAAGGCTGCAGTTCTGAACTGGTTCCTTGATCAACCGACGCTGTTATTCGCGGACGGAATTCGTAACCTTCCTAAGCAATGAGACGTTTGCCTAAACGCCATGGGTGATTTCTTTTAGCAAACTTTGTATGCATTTCACAAATTATATATTATTGTTTCTGTCTCTATATCTGTCTCACTTCTGACCCTACGTATCTCATGGATACACACCTCGAATCACTTTCATTTGAACACCCTTTATATATAGCGAATGTCCTTGTAATTCTGAATCGCGAACAAGTGACCAGGATGACACCCGAGCTGGCATCTCACTTTTAAGGTATCCGACTACGTTCGGAACCGTGATTCTGTAAAAGCGCGTAAATGGATAATATTTATGATATTTAGTGTCAGTTAGATTAGAATACATGTATACAATTGTTTTAAGGACATTATGACAAAAAAAATTATTTAAATACAATATTTCGGCTAAAAACTAACTTAGAATAACCTTTTTTCCAAATGTTCTCCTTTTGTAAAAAATGCTTCTATTGTATTAATATTTTGCCTTTATTCAGCTCAGACCTCTCTACAGAGGCTCAACTAGAATTTTTGAAATGCATAACTCGGAAGTGGGTTTATCCATGTTTTACGAAAACAGAAGGGAGAAATTTTAAGAAAATACGCCGATAATTATTTCAAATGGTTGTAACTCTGAAAATAATTTGAATTTTTCAAAAATCATAGTTGAGCCTCTGTACAGAGGTCTGAGCTACATACAGGCAAAATATTAATACAATAGAAGCATTTTTTACAAAAGGAGAACATTTGGAAAAAAGGTTATTCTAAGTTAATTTTTTGCCAAAATATTGTATTTAAATAAATTTTTTGTCATAATGTCCTTAAAACAATGGTATACATGTATTCCAATCTAAGTGACACTAAATATCATGAAAATTATCCATTTATGCGCTTTTTTAAAATCATGGTTCCGAACGTAGTCGGATACCTTAATTGAAGTCACATAGATACTAAGTCCTTAATTATAAAATATTTACTTTTAAATTAGATTTAAAATAAAAGCACAAGGTTATATAATCATAATTTCCTCCGGGGTTTCGAAGTGGTGTAGTAAAAAAAATTACAACGAATACAGCAAAAAAGAACACTTGAAAGAAAACACAGAAATGAATCAAATTTCGTTTACATACTTTACAGGTGTTCTACGAGGTAGGATTTAAAAGTTCCCGGTCAGAGCCAGTAACGTGAACAATTTTTGCAGTGTGTGTGTGTGTGTAGAGCGACTACGATATCATTTCTATGTCACTGCATTCTTCCCCTTTTCTAAAAAAGTTTATCCCAAATCACAGGGTCGGTGGCTTGCCACGGCGTCGTAATTTGTAGGTGGATGCATTTAGTAGCCGGCGTTTGAAAGGAATGGCGTTTGTTGAACAGAGAATAACATCAAATTTTGTGTTGGCTTGGAAAAGAGTGCTACGAAGACTAACGAAATGTTGAAGCATGCTTAAGGCAGTGATACATAATCGAGAAAGCAAGATTTTGAGTGAAATCAACGTTTCAGAGAAGGCAGGGAAAGTGACAAAGACTACGAACCCTCTGGACGTCCATAGACTTCCCGCACCGCTGAAAACATTGAAAAGTTTTCTGAAGCGGTACGTAAGAACATGCTTCAAACAACGCCAGCGTAAAAATGAAAACACCTGTTTTGCCTTATCCTTCTTACTCCCCTGATTTCGCTCCCCGAAAACTCAGAATATTTCTTGAGCTGGCACTTGCAGGGTCGTCAGGTTCAGTCTGCAGATGAAGTTAAAAGCGCATCTCAGGCTGATTTAAAGGAAATGGCTTAAAATCGATTCCAGAAATGTTTTGATGAACCTTACAAGTTATGGCAAAAGTGTGCTGTTGCTCAAGGGTCTTATTTCGAAGGAAGATGTGTTTCAGCAATTTAACTGGTAATATGTTTTAAGTTATAGACTCACTCCGGAAAATTTTGAATCCTACAACATATGTGTTCTGTTCTCAACATGGTACTATCAACGTTATTGACACAGTACGCGTTACCCTTTCAGTGTTATCCGAAAACTTGTTATTTTCATAAGACCACTTTGAACGGAGAACCACTTGAGGCGGACTTTGAGCCTCATGGCCGTACGAAAACGGCTTCGTCAGTGTACAGAAAAGTTTCTAAAAGAATTCATGATAGTTGCAGGATTTTCTTACAAGCACAAAATAAAAATCAAAAAAGTCTCAAGTAAAGCCAAAATTGATTCACTCTACTATTAGTTGAATATTTTAGAATCAATTTTTGAAGAAGAAATCCAAACTATATATAGAAAGAACATTGATAAAGTTGAGCTTCTTTAAACAAAACCTCTAGTCACACGTCTGCCGCTTATTTAGCAAAGAAAGAATCAGTAACAGGAATAAAGTGTATACCATTTGATGATATACGTGTAAAATCAGCCTACGCTTCTGCAATGGACTTGTGCTTTCGGTTTATTAAAACGAGCCTTAGGAAAAAGGCACCCAAGAACACTGAAAGGGCTTCGGAAAACGGTTCAGGAGGAATGGAGTAAAATTTGCATGACAGTACTAAGAAAAAGTTTACTTTCAATAAAAAATTCGAGCTAGAGCTGTTGTCAAGAATAATGGCCATCAGATAGAAGCAAATCTCTCTCTCAAAAAAAAAAAAACGCTATTTATTGATAAAAAGTAACTATCAAAATCGTTTCCATAAGGTGCGAACAACCTTCTGTGACCCTACTTAATAAACAAAATTTTCAGTCTCGATGAATTCGTTAAGGTATCCGACTACGTTCGAAACCGTGATTTTAAAAATGCACATAAATGGATAATTTTCATAATATTTAGTGCCAATTAGATTAGAATACATGTATAAAATTGTTTTAAGAATATTTTGACAAAAAAATTTATTTAACTACAATATTTTGGCAACAAATTAACTTAGAATAATCTTTCTTCAAAATGTTCTCTTTTTATAAAAAATGCTTCTAAAATAATATTTCGCGCACGCTTATATAAAGTAGACTTCCCCAGAGAGTCTGAACTAGGATTTTTGAAAAATTCACATTATTTTTTCAGAGTTACTACCCATTGAAATAATTATCGGCGTTTTTTTCTTAAAATTGCTCCCCTCTGTTGTCGTAAAATATGGATAAACCTACTTCTAAGTTATATATTTCAAAAGTTCTAGTTGAGCCTCTGTAGAGAGGTCTGAGCTATAGACAGGCAAAATATTATTATAATAGAAGCATTTTTCACAAAAGGAGAATATTTTGAAAATGGGTCCTTCTATGTTCATTTTTTGTCAAAATATTGTACTTAAATAATTTTTTATTGTAATATTATTCTTAAAACAATTTTATATACATTTTCTAATCTAAGTGACACGAAATATCCTAAATATTATCCATTTATACGCTTTTGCAAAATCACGGTTCCGAAAGTAGTCGGATACCTTAAATCGAGCTCCGAGTGTTTTTGAAAATTCAAGAGGACATTTGTCTGCAACGAGGCAATGAACAGTTCTGACACTTTATTTTACGCAAATTCTTATAAATCAACGCGATAATTAAGAAGTATTTTAGTTCTCCTTTAGTTTTCCTAGAAATAAATTATATAATAAACAAACAGACAGTATAAAAAAAGGAACACTAAGGTAATACAGTTAAGCCCTAAATATTTTAGAGTACACTTAAGTAATTTTCAACATTTTATACAATAAAATAATGTTTAAATACTCACAAAAATACGAATTTGGCGAATACTGATTCTTCACAATCTTTTTTACTGTCACTCCTTTCTCTGAAAATAAAAGAAAAAGAATATTTAACACTTATAAGTTGTTCTCTCTCGTCTATCTCAGCTTCTTGGCGATTTTTTTTTTTTTTTTTTTGCTCCATTTCCATTTGTTTTTGCATTTCCCCACCTTATAAATGTTTTGATTAAGATAATGATAATGAATTCTGTGATCTTGATAAAAAATAAAATATTAAAGAAGAATAATTTATTTCAGTCATACAAGAAATAGTTTTGTTTTAAAAATTCTTTTTTTAATTCCGATTTCCGTTTAAGTTTCTTAAATACGGTCTAAATAAAAAAAACTGAAGTCGTTAAGACTACACAATACCCTACCATTTTTTTTTTCCTTTTATATTATTGGGAAGCTTGCCACCAAATTTCAGATTTGCTAACAAATTAGTTTTTAAGATATTTGAAGTTTTCTAAGCTTAGGTTTTGGTTTCGGTTTCACTTTAAAGCATTTTTTTTTTCATTCTTAAATTGAATTAATTAAAAATATTTTTGAGCAGAATCCACTCTTTCAGTGTAAAAGGGTTATTAATTTCAGTTTTCATTACTAAAATCATTTCTGCTTGATTGTTTTGAGTTCTCATAATTACTTAATTAAGATTGATTTCAAGGCCAACTTTTGTTTTAAAAAAATAGTTTACATAACTTAGAAGCTTTTTCGTTAATTTTTTCCTGTTGAGAAAATGCACGATCAAAACATTCTCAGGTTGATATGAGAAACAATATTTGGAAAAGAGGGAATACAACTGAAAATGATATATCTAAAAACGAGCCTTTCACTGATATTGTACTGGTAATATGACTTCAAAATACTTGTATTCCGACTACAATTATTACAGATAAAACTGAATATGTTCATGATGTGCCAAACTACCTTACAGTAAACATATAATAGTACTTTATTTTATTTATCCAACGCCCGTGATTGGCTTCTTGACCATATAGTACTAAATTATGGTACTTGAGTTCTTGTTGTGTGACTTTAAAAAACTTGCTAAACTTTCCCAATTTAAAACTAAAAAAATTAAATTTTACGAACAAACCTGGTGATTTTTAACTTAAGTTAGTATCATTATTATATTGAACGAAGGAATTAGTGTTTCAAAACTTTTTTGAAAATATTTTGTTAAGATTAGGCTGAATAGCAGGTCGCCGTAACAAACACTATCAATATTATGCAAAAATGTATTTTGAATTAAAAAAATATGTTTTCAGTCATTATTAGTTGAAGTAGTGTTTTGATACAGAACATAAGTTGAAAAATAACATATTAAAAAATTAGAGTTTTACAGGCATTACAGGTTTTTGTTTTATGCCGTTACAAACTTTAAATGCGTTTTTCTCGGACTTTTAATTTTGAAAAAAAAAAAAAAGATGTAGGTGTTTTCTAATCCCTAAGGCTTTTCTTCTGTTCAAGGTAGAGTATTGAAATTTTTTTGCAGATACTTCCAAACGTATGTTCTATAAAAGTTAGAATGGATTTAGGACTTCGATCCCTAGTTATTTTTTAAAAAAATGCTTAAGTCAATGTTTTAGTGTTTTTTCCTGGTTTAGCTAGAAAAATAATTATTAAAAATCAACAAGGGAACACAGATTTTCAAATCCATACTAACTTTTGTTTGCAATAATCCAAGAAACATAAATCACTTGAAATGGCTGAAAAATTTTACAAAAATTGAGTATTTTATAAAAATTTCAAAAATTCTCAATTTTTTAAAATTGTAAAATAATGGCTGGTCAAACTGACTTTTTGCTTTCAGAATCAAATTAATAATATTCTATGAATATGAAATATAAATTATTTTTACTGTTACTGTTTCCAAAAATTTTTTTGAGAAAGAGTACTCTGTAGCCTTAATAGTTTTAAAATAATTTAATTATAAACTTTTCTTTAGTAAAAAGTTATAAAACAAAATTATTATTTGAAAACCGGCATTTTTTTTTTAAATAAAAAATACAGGCTTATTTATAATTCCCTCCCAAGTTTCGAAGCGTTACAGCAAAAAAAAAAAAAAAAAAAAAAAAAAAAAAAAAGCAAAAAAGAACATTTGGAAGAATACAGAAACAATTCAAGCCTTATTAATATACCTTACAGATATACATCAATGCGATAGTCCTGTTTCTGCTTCACATTACGCAACATGGTACTAGCAACGTTATTGACAGCCCGTGTTATCCATGTTGCCCGAAAACTTGATCTTTTGTATAAGACCAGGTATCCGTACCCTCTTTGACGCCTGATGTAGCAGAACTCTATGAAAGGAAAACACGGGCTGTCATTAAAGTTTTACCATGCTCACAGTGGGGTAGGAACTGGATTATTGCACTGATGTATGCCACGTAACCGAGGTTTCATACATAGCACACTTGTAAGGTATGTAAATAGAACTTGATTTGTTTCCGAATTCTTTTAGAATGATCTTTTTTGCTTTATTCGCATTAGTTTACAAAAGC